>CAUYRT010100000.1:0-61884 GCA_963574885.1 Lepilemur ruficaudatus | reverse complement strand
ACAACAAGCACAGAAAAAATCAAATGAAAACAAAGTAATAAAACAAAATAAGTTCTACTCAGCCACAAAAAACAATGGTGATCTAGCACCTCTTGTATTTTCCTGGATAGAGCTGGAACCCATTCTACTAAGTGAAGTATCGCAAGAATGGACAAACAAGCACCACATGTACTCACCAGCAAATTGGTAATAACTGATCAACACCTAAGTGCACATATAGGAATAACATTTATTGGGGGTCGGGCAGATGGGGGGAGGAGGGGACGGGTATACACACACGTAATGAATGCGATGAGCACCATGTGGGGATGGACACGCTTGAAGCTCTGACTCTGTGGGGGGGGACAAGGGGAAAGGCAACACATGTAACCTAAACATTTGTACACCCATAATATGCTGAAATGAAAAAAAAAAGAAATAAAAAGAAATAAATAAAAGGTAAATCTGGCCAGACGCGGTGGTTCACACCTGTAATCCCAGCACTTTGGGAGGCCAAGGTAGGAGGATTACTTGAGGCCAGGAGTTTAAGGCCTAAGCAAGAGCAAGACCCTGTCTTTGCAAAAATTATAAAACTTAGCTAGGCATGGTGGTGCATGCCTGCAGTCCCAGCTACTTGGGAGGCTAAGGCAAGAGGATCACTTAGCTCAGGTGTTGGAGGTTGCAGTGAGCTATGATGACACCATTTCACTCTAGCCCAGGCAACAGAGTGAGACCCTGTTTCAAAAAAAAAAAAAAAGATAAATTTGATATTGTCAATCCTTGGATCAAAATGTTGTAATGCCTTTCCATCACAATTAGACAAAATACAACAATCTTAGCCCAACCTCCAAGACCTTCTGCAATTTGGCCTTTGGATACCTCTCTGGCCTAATTTCCTACCACTATTCCATTGCTTACTTGATTTCACTGGCCTCCCTTGCTGTTTTCAAACATGTCAAGCACCTCAAGGCCTTTGCACTCTCTGTCCCTTTAGCCTATAATATTTTCCCCTCAAATACCCATATGACTCATATCCTCACTTCATTCAGGTCTGTTCCCTCCACAGAAGGCCTTCCCAAACCATACTGCCTAAAACATCACCTGTGCTCCATTACTTCCCATCTTATGAACCTGCTCTATTTTGCTTTATAACACTTATGATTGCTATTCTGGTGATGGGCACACTAAAAGCCCTGACTTAAGCATTATACAAGGTATCCATGTAGCAAAGCCATTTGTACCCTCTTAACATTTTGAAATTAAAAAAAAACACTTATAAGATTTTATTATATATGTAATTATTTGTTTGCAATCTATTTCTCATTAGAATGTAAGCTTCATGTAGACAGAAATGTGGTCTGTTTTATTCATTTATATATTCTCAGCTCTTAGTGTTTGGCACATAGTAAGAACTCAACAAATATTTGTTAAATGAATAAATGGTGGCTGGGCACAATGGCTCACGCCTGTAATCCTAGCACTCTGAGAGGCCAAGGCGGGAGGATCAGTTGAGGTCAAGAGTTGGAGACCAGCCTGAGCAAGAGTAAGACCCCATCTCTACTAAAAAAATAGAAAGAAATTAATTGGCCAACTAAAAATATATAGAAAAAATTAGCCTGGCATGGTGGTACATGCCTGTAGTCCCAGCTACTCGGGAGGCTGAGGAAGGAGGATCGCTTGAGCCCAGGAGTTGGAGGTTGCTGTGAGCTAGGCTGATGCCACGGCACTCCAGCCTGGGCAACAAAGTGAGACTCTGTCTCAAAAAAAGAAAAAGAAAAAGAATAAATGGTTATGTGGATGGGGCCCAACTTGGGAGCCTAAACTGTATTCACCCTAAGATTCACGTGCATCTTGTGTCTATCTGGAGGGTCCAGGAGGCAGGTCCACTAGAGAACTATATGGTTAGGAGCCCAAGGGGCCTCTCCGGAAAGATCTCATCCTAATGGGAAAAAAAAAAATGGACATATAATACGTTCCTCCTAGACCTCAGAGTTGAAGGAGAGGGCAGATTTTGAGGCTAAGTCTCCAGTCATAATTAGTCAGGACATTTAAAAATAAGAAATAACAGGAACTTAATTCAACCCAGCTAAAGAAAGAAAACACTGTATTGGTGCAAAAGGCTAGGAAGGAGAGTGGGGTGTTCAAAGGAACCAAGGTTACAGACAACACTGTCAGAACTCTCTGTGTCTGTATTTCATCTTTGCTCTTCCCTGCATCTCTTTTCCCATTTGTCTCTGCATCTCTTTTCCCATTTGTCTCATTCTCTCCTGTTGTAGACTGGTCTCCATATTGTAGGAAACATAGCTCCCAGCAGCCACAGGTTAGCAAAGAAAATTTCTATATCCCAGAGTCCATTAATCTATCCCAGGGAACAATTCTGATTGGCCTTCCTTGGCAATGTGCCCATCATTTGATCCAATCACTGTTGCTAGCAGAATGGATATTCTGTAATTGGCTAGGTCTAGTTCACATACATACCCTTAGGGTCAGGAGGAGAGTCTATATTCAATTAAAAGGGAGTGGGAAAGGTTGCTGGGAATACCAAAAACAAAACAATACTCATATACTGATGGGCACCTGGGTTGTTTCCACATCTTTGGAATTGTGAATTGTGCTGCTATAAACATTTGAGTACAGGTGTCTTTTTATAGAATGGCTTTTTTTCCCCTGGGTAAATACCCAGTATTGGGATTCCTGGATCAAATGATAGTTCTACTTTTAGTTCTTTGAGGTATCTCCATAGTACTTTCCGTAGATGTTGTACTAGTTTGCAGTCCAATCAGCAGTGTATGAGTGTTCCTATCTCTCTGCACCCACACCAACATTTGTTGTTTTGGGACTTTTTGATAAAGGCCATTCTCACTGCAATTAGGGGATATCTCATTGAAGTTTTGATTTGCATTTCCCTGAAGATTAGAGATGTTGAGCATTTTTTCATATGTTTGTTGGCCATTAGTCTATCTTCTTTTGAAAAGTTTCTGTTCACGTCCTTTGCCCACTTTTTAATCAGGTTGTTTGATTTTTTTTCTTGCTGATTTTCCTGAGTTCTGTATAGATTCTAGTTATCAGCCCTTTAGCAGATGTGTAGCATGCAAATATTTTCTCCCATCCTGTAGGTTGCCTATCCACTCCAATGATAGTTTCCTTGGCTGTGCAGAAGCTTTTTAATAAAATGTGATACATGTATACCATGGAGTATTATTCAGCCATAAAACAATGGTGAACTACCCCTTTCATTATCCTGGATGGAACTGGAGCCCATTCTTCCAAGTAAAGTGTCACAAAAATGGAAAAACAAACGCTACATGTACTCACCATTAAATCGGTACTAATCGATCAACACTAATGTGCACATATGGAAGTAACATTCATCAGATATCGGGAAGGGGCGAGGGGGAGGAGGGAATGGGTAAATTCATACCTAACCGGTGCTGTGCGTACTGTCGGAGGATAGACATGCTTGTAGCTCTGACTCGGGTGGTGCAAAACAATGTATGTAGCCAAAGCGTTTGCATGCCCATAATACTCTGAAATTTAAAAAAAAAAAAAAGGAAAAAAGAAACAATACCTACCAGAGGATAATACCCTGGTTATCTTCTGATCCAGCTCCCAGATCTCATACCCGAGTCTGAAGTAGAGAGAGCTTTGTAAGAGTAAGTACCAATTTAAAGGACCAGCTCACTTAAAGCTCTGCGTGGCATTGAGTACACAAGGCCACATCAGAAGCATTGGCTTTAGTAGTGGGAGGGAAGCAGCTTTGTGGCAACAGCAGCAGAAGCAGCAGCAGCAGCAGCAGCGGTGGCAGCAGCAGCCTGCTCAATGCATCAATGCCTTTGTTATGGGCATCAGAAGCCTTGGCAGCAGATTATCACTCTAGGGAGTTAAAGAAGGAACCAAGGAAATGGTGGAAGCCACTGGGGAAGTGAAAGGATTCTGTTAATGAACCTGTGGGACAGACCTCTGGGAGACTCGCAGAAATAGTTGAGTTAGTAGGAGAATTTAAATAGGGGCAAATACAGGCAGGAGCAGAAACAGAGAAATTCCTTTTCGTGATTATACTGTGAACTTGCTTTTCTTTTCAGCCTGTTTCCCAGCACACAAGGACATTCACTGACCACAGAAATGCAAGGAACAGGGGCAATAAATTACCCAGTGCTGCCCACAGCCCAGAGGGCCTAGCACTGTGCTGAAGTCACAAACAGCTGTGAAATTCTGCCTCTCTGGGAAGCTAGAAAACAGGGCAGAGGGCAGATGGGATCATCAGGATCAGCTCGGTGCAGCCTGGCCAAGCTATGGTGTGGCTGCCCCTAGCCCTTCTGATTCAGGAGATGCTTTTCCCACTCTGATTTTATCTCCACCTATTTCCCTCCTCCTGGCTTGAAGCCCAGCCACAGAGTAACACCGCCATTAAACCAGGTTTCTCTTGACATTGGCTTCTGCATGGTTTGAACCTCTGCAGCCTCACTCTTGCCTGTCCACTCAGACTTCAGACCTTGTCTGTGTCCTCCTGTTTGGCTTTACACCCTGGATTCAGACCTTGGCTTCACCCTCATAACTCACTGTAACTAGCTCCCTGGTCATTCGTTCTAGCTTCTCTATTCACCTGTTGGCCCAGCCTGGCTGTGAATCCTGGCTTGCATTGTTTGGCAGCCACCCATGACCTAGCATTGACAGAGTCCTTCCACCTTACTCCTCTTGTCACTTGGATTGCTTTCTCTTCCCACCCTTAGAATATAAAGATGCTGCTCACGTTGATACATAATGTCTTCATATTTCAGCAGCTTGTCTGGCTGAAGGAACCTTCATAACCTCCTCTGGCAATTCATTCCACTGTCTAATCACCCTGATAGTCAAAGTTCTTCCTTCTGTCATACCATTTAGTAGAAGCCTGAGTGCTGCTGAACAATAATCATTCTAAATGTCATCCACCCAGGAGCGATGAGAACAATGATCTTCAGGGTATGCACTACTTGGAATGTGCCCAGAATGTAGAAACACCTGTTTGGAATGGAGACAGTGGCACCCTGAACATATGTCATTGATAGGCCCAGGGATCTATCACAGTCACTCCCAGAGCTTGTTGAGATAAAATGAGGAACCAATGGGGTCACTTTGTGGCTCCTGGGCAACTGAAGCTCCTGAGGAAGAAACTCTCAAACTGAAGGTGAAGGAAGGATGGAGACAGTGAGACTGCCTGATTAATAGCAGCTTATAAATGCACAATCCAGTGCCTGGCAATATAAACCCCCATTCATTCGTTTTCAATTCTCTCCATCTTGACTGTCATCATCCCCCTGCCCAAGTCCAGGCACCCTACTCTTCCTACCTGGACTACTACAATAGCTCCTAACTGATTCTGTGTCATCACTCTTGCTTATTCTGTTCTATTTTCCTCACAGCAGTGAGAAAAGATCACAGAGTGATCTTTTAGAAATGTAAATCAAATCATGTCACTCTCCTGCTTAAAACCCTTCAAAAGCTTCTCATTTCACTTAGAATAAAATCCAAACTTCTTACCATGGCTTATAAGGTTCTACAAGAGCTGGCCCCTGCCCACCTCTTAGACCTTTCCTGGGGCTACTATCCCCTTTGCTTTCTGTGTTCCAGACACATTGAATTTATTTAATTTCCTTCTACATGCTAATCTCTTCCTTTTCTCAAGTGTGTTTGCATGTGTGTTTTCCTCTGCCTGAAATACTCTTTCCTGGGCTTTTCTCAAAGCTGGATCCTTCTCAATTTTTAGTTCTCAGCTAAAATGTCACCTCCTTTAGAGAGGCTTTCCTTGCCCACACTTGCCAAGAAGTTCTCTCCCATCCTGTTTATTTTTTTCTTTAGCACCTATTGCAATTATAATTATTTGATGTCTATTATTTATTCAACTTCAATTCTCCTTACAAGAATGTAAGTTCTAAGAGGTCAATGTCATGCTATCCTTAGCCCTAGCACAGTACTTGGCACATAATAGGCATTCAATAAATATATATTGAATGAATGTTTTTAATAGTAAGTACTCAGTACATAATTTTTGATTGAATGAATGAGTAAAAAATGGAGGATATCCCATGAACATTAAAAAGAAAATAAAGGAATATTGTCAACAACTCTGTGCCCACCAATTTGATAATGCAGATGAAATGGACCAATTCCTTGTAAGACATGTCAACCAAAGCTCACACAAGAAAAATTAGATAATCTGAATAGGCCTATATCTATTAAAGAAATAGAATCAATAAATACTAACCTTCCAAAACAGAAAGCACCGGGCCAAGATGGGTTCACTGGTGAATTCTACCACTTTAGGAAGAAATGTTACCAATTCTCTACAATTTACTCTGGAAAATAGAAGCAAAGGAAACACTTCCTGACTCATCCTATGAGGCCAGCATTATTCTAATATTAAATCCAGACAAGCACATTACAAGAAAGGAAAACTTCAGACCCATATCTCTCATTAATATAGATGCAAAGATTCTTAATAAAATATTATAGCAAGTCAAATGCAACAATGTAGAAAAAGAACAACACACTATGAGCAAGTGGGATTTATTCTAGGTATACAAGGCTGGTTCAACATTCAAAAATCAATTAGTATAATCCATTACATCAACAGACTAAAGAAGGAAAATTATGTAATTATATCAATGGATTCAGAAAAAGCATTTGACAAAATCTAATGCTTACTCATGATAAAGATTCCCAGCAAACTAAGAATAGAGGAGAAATCCCTCAACTTGCTAAAGAACATCTACAAAAAACCTGCAGGCAACATCATACCTAATGGTGAGAAACTAGATGTTTCCCCCTAAAATTGGAAAAAACCAAGGAGATACCCTCTCGCCACTCTTATTCAACATCTTACTGAAGTCCTAAGTAATGCAATATGAAAAGAAAAGAAGAGAAACGGTATGCACATTGTGAAGGAAGAAATAAAACTGTCCTTGTTTGCAGATGACATCATTGTCCATATAGAAAATCCCAAAGAATCAACCAAAAACCTCCTGAACCTAATAAGCAATTATAGCAAATTTACAGAATAAAGGTTGATATGCAAAAGTCAATTGTTTTATACACCTGCAATGAATAATTGGAAATTAAAATAGAAAACATGACACCACTGACAATAGCACCCAAAAAAGTGAAATACTTAGATATAAATCTAACAAAGTGTGTACAACATCTATCTGAAGAAAACCATAAAACTCTGATGAAAGTATTCAAAGAAGATCTAAATAAAAGGTGAGATAGTCCATATCTGTTGATAGGAAGACTCAATGTCTTAAAGATGTCAGCTCTCCTCAACTTGATTTATAGAGTCAACTCAATTCACATCAAAATACTAGAGAGTTACTTTGTGAATATTGACAAACTGATTCTAAAGTTTATATGGGAAAATATAAGAGCCAGAATTAACTGACACAATATTGATGAAGAACAACAACAACATCAAAGTCAGAGGACTGACACTATCCAACTTTAAGATTTACAATAATGAAGACAGAGTGATATTGGTGAAAAAATAAACCATTAGATCAATAGAACAGAGTAGAGCACGCAGAAATAGACCCAAATGTAGCCAATTGAACTTTGTCAAAATATAAAGGTAATTTGATGGAGATAGTCTTTCATGTGAACAAATGGCACTGCAATAATTGAACATCCACAAGCAAAAAAAAAAAAAAAAAAAAAGAAAAAGAAAAAGCCAGGTATAGTGGTTCACAGCTCAAGCTATAATCCTAGCACTCTGGGAGGCTGAGGTGGGAGGATTGTTTGAGCTCAGGAGTTCAAGACCAGCCTGACCAAGAGCAGGACCCCTGTCTCTACTAAAAATAGAAAAATTAGCTGGTCATAATGATGCATGCCTGTAGTCCCAGCTACTCAGGAGGCTGAGGCAGGAGGATCACTTGAGCCCAGGAGTTGGAGGTTGCAGAGAGCTATGATGATGCCACAGCACTCTAGCCCAGGCAACCGAGTGAGACTCTGTCTTAAAAAAAAAAAAAAAATCCGCTAGGCCCTGACCTTACACCTTTCACAAAAATTAACTAAAGATGGATCATAAAGCACAAATGCAAAACTAAAAAACTTCTAGAAGATAACATAAGAGAAAATCTAGATGACCTTGGGTTTGGTGATGACTGTTTAGATACAATAGCAAAAGCATGGTCCTTGAAAGGAAAAATAGTAAATTGGTTTTCATTAAAATTAGGAACTTCTCTGTGAAAAATACTATTAAGAGAATTAAAAGGTTGGGAGAAAATATTTGCAAAACTCATGTCTGATAAAGAACTATTATCCAAATAAACAACTCTTAAAACTCAACAATAAGGAAACAACTCAATTAGGAAATGAGTGAAAGATCTGAACAGACATCTCACCAAAGGAGATATACAGATGGCAAATTAGCATATGAAAAGATGTTCAACATCATATGCCATTAAGGAATTGCTAATTAAAAAAACAATGAGGTGCCACTGCACACCTACTAGAATGGCCAAAATCCAAAACACTGACAACATCAGTGTCAGCAATGATATGGATCAATAGAAACTCTCATCCATTGCTGGTGGGAATACAAAATGGTACAGCCACTTTGGAAGGCAGCCTGGCAGTTTCTCAAAAGCTAAACTTAGTCTTACTATATGATCCAGAAACCATGGTTTGTAGTGTTTTCCAAATGAGTTAAAAACTTATGTCCATATAAAAACCTACACATGAATGTTTATAGCAACTTTACTCATAATTGCCAAAACTTGGAAGCAACCAAGATATCCTTCAATAGGTGAATCAATAAACTGTGGTACATCCATACAACGGAATATTATTCAGCAAAAAAAGAAATGAGCTACCAAGCAATGAAAATATGTGGAGGAAACTTAAATGCACATCCCTAAATGGAAGAAGCCTATCTGAAAAGGCTGTATAATTCCAACTCTATCACATTCCAGAAAAGACAAAACTATAGAAATAGGGGAAAGATCAGTGGATGCCAGGGTTTGGGAGGGCTGGGGAGGCATGAATAGGGGAAGTGCTAGAGATTTTTAGGGCAGTAAAGCTATTCTGTACAATACCGTAACGGCAGATACCCGACATTATGCATTTGTCAAACCCCATAAAACTGTATAATACAAAGAGTGAACCCTAACGTAAACTATAGTCTTTAGTTTATAATAATGTCTCATTATTGGTTCATCAACTGCAACTAGTACACCACTCTATTTCAAGATGTTAATAATAAATAGGGGAACCTGGGAGGAGGAAGACGGGGTATATGGGAACTCTCTGTGCTCTCTGCTCAATTTTTCTGTAAACTTATAATGGCTCTAAAAATAGTCTATTGATTTTAAAAAGTGGAGAGCATGTGTGAGAAACAGCTCTGAAAGGTACAAGTGAGAAGACAGAAGCTCCTGGCATTGCATGAGAGATGGATGTTGATGGCTGAAGGGGCAGGTAGGCTCTGCAAGAGCTACAGAATTGCCCTTTTTACGGAAACCTGCAGTACATGCTGGGCTTTGCACCTAGTCTTAACCGCACTCACATTTCAGGCTTTACACAGCAGCTAAATCCCACTGGGACAATCTCAGACAGGTATAGGAACTCCTCTGCCCCTCACAACTTCTCCTCTTTCTCCCACTGAAGTCCTACCAAACTGTTATATAACAGTTTGAATCAGTCTATTGAAGGAATTTCCCCCATAATAATTCCATTTTTATAGCCTTCTACAGTTTGAACATTTGTGTCCCTATGAAAATTCATATTGGAACTTAAGCCCCAATGTGACAGTAGTAACAGCTGGGGTCTTTAGGAGGTGGTTAAATCATCAGGGCAAAGCCCTCATGAATGGGATTAGCCACCTTATAATAGGGATGGAGGGAACTAGTTGCACCCTTTTAGTCCTCCTGCCTTCCAACATGTGAGAACAGAGTTCAAGGTGCCACCTTGGAAGCACAGTTAGAGCCCTCACCAGACACTGAACTTGCTAGCACCTTGTTCTTGGACCGTTCAGTCTCCATAACTATGACCAATAAATGTATGCTCTTTGTAAATTACCCAGTCTGGGGTATTTTGTTACAGCAGCACAAACAGACTAAGACATGGCACCATCAAAAGAAAGGAAGGAATGAAAGAGGTGAACAAGGGAGGAAGGAAGGAAGGAAGGGAGGGAGGGAGGAAGGAAGGAAGACAACTAATGAAGAGCTAGAATTCATTTTACAGCTAACTTTGGTGGAGCACATCCATTCCATCAAAGTGTGGCATATTTGCATGTCTCTTGATTCATTCTTTAACATGCACAAGTGAAGTTTTCTTAATGTTAAGCATAAACAAAAGCATCTTTAGAAAATATCATACTGAATAAAAATCTTTGCTTGCTTCGCCAACACAGCCTCAAGACAAAGCTCCTACCTTCTTCCCCTTCCAACCAGAGTGTCCTCCCAAACCAAACCCCACCTATATAGATATTATGGAACTGATATGGGCAGTAAAGAGACAACTCCACTGACTGTAAGGGAAGAAAGTTGTCCCTGTAGTGCCTTGTGAGGGTGGGGGATGGGAAAGGGATTGAGGTGGCAATTGCCCTACTGCCCAATGGACTTGATGTGGTTTATTCTTTACTCAGCAGGAACTATAGTCTGAATTCCCCTCAATATTGAACTGTACTCAGCAGGGATCTCTCCTGCGTCCCAAGATGTCCAGAATCTCTTGAGAGCAACCTGGGAAAGTGCTACAAGATCTCAGCTCTCCCCAGAAAGCAAAGCAGGACTGAAACCAAGGCTCACCCTGTGCTGAGCTACTTGCCAGGGTTGCAGACAAAGACCCGGATTAGTTCCAACCCCTGTGGTGTTGAATCTGGAACTAAGGGTTCTTAAAGTGTGGTCAGAGGATTTGCAACCTCAGCATCACTTGGGATGCTTGTAAGAAATGCAGATTCCTGGATTCTGCCCCAGACCTAGTGAATCAGAGTGGTAGTAGTGGCTGCGAGGGGTACAAGGAATCTGCATACGAAACAAGCTCTCCAGTGACTCTGATGCTCAATCAAGTTTGAGGAAGACTCTGGGAGTGAAGGTTAAGCTATAGGTTTTCAAGGGCAGTGGAGGCAGGAATCCAAGCTGGTCTGCCCCCTCCCCCATCCTTCTTCATCAACTCTAAGGCCAGGCCTGTCTACAGCATCCAAAGACTTGCTAAATGTCCTAAAAGAACTGGATTGTCCTTTACTTCTAAGACTTGCCCTGTTTTGAGTGTCAGGAGATGAAATATTCCTCTCTCTGAGTTTGATCTGGTACTGTACCACCTCTACAAACAGTTGGCATCCCGCCTGCACCCCCCCACACACACACATACCTAGCTCAGACTGGGTCCTTTTTGCTCTCCAAGCAAAGTTCTGACGCACCTATCAATGGGTCAGCAGAGGCTCCCTCCCCCTGTATGTCAGCAGGTGGCCCAATTCTGGAACCTGCTTGGTGGGCTTGTGCTAGGAAGAATTTGTTGTAAAGCCACTGGTACTGACTGGGCCCACCCCTCCCCGCCCTTCCCTCCAAGCCCCAGGTGATGGCATTTCAGTGGTGGAAGACACAGTCCCTGTCTAGTTTCTCTCAGCTTTTGAAGTCTGTAAAGTGATGTGGACTCCCTCAGGCTATAAGACAGTTCATAAACATAAGATGTGATTATCTCACTATTAAATAAACAGTATGACAATTAGGTTTTATTTGAAAAAAATGAATCAGCTTCCTTCACGCTGCTGGAAGTTCTCAAACGAGGTGCCAAACTTCATTTTCAGTGCCTGTTGAATAAACAGCCCACTCAGCTGCCTTTCTCCTAGCAGAGCCTTCCAGCTTTGCAATTCCAGTCACCTCCTCAATTCTGGTAGAGCCTAGATGGCCAAAAGCAGTGAGTGTCCTCTTTCTACCTGACAGAGTCAAATGCTCTGGCACAGGAGTTTCCTTGCCAGTTCAGAGGTTGCAGGCAGCTTCAGGTTGACATAGTCCTGAGTCATTCTGGGTAGAAACATCAGAACATAACAGATGCTTCCTGGATCACTTTCACAGTCTCTTTAACCCAGGACTCTTTGTCTCTAATGGGCAGGGCTACCATGTAGGGTTGGGCAGGTTGTTCAATGCGTAACAGCCAGCTGAGGAAGCGAGTAAGAGCTGAAACTTTACCGGAGCTCCACTTGCCAAGGAAAAGCACCCTGTGACGGTTTGCATCTGCCTGGGAGAAGGGATACCCTTTTTCTCATTCACAGAAAGAAGTGTTTCTAATTCTAATTAAAGAAGTCTATATAATTCTAATGTGTATTAGCTGGCTGTGACCTTGATGAAAGGGCGTGTGTCGTGAGAGGACAGGGCACAGCCTCCATGGCAAGATAGTATGGCGGAGGGGAAGTAGAGACCCGCTCTGCCGTGAAATAGCAGTGCAACCCAAGTAGTCCCCTCATGCATATCTCCAGGCCTCCACTTTGTCTTCTGGAAATGAGGAAATTGGAGTAGTTGATTCTGGAGGATGGCTGCTGAGATGCACAACTCCAGGGGGCACTACTGCTCCTGAAGGAACTCAAGGTCTAAACTGACTCTATAGTCCTGACTGGATGATCGTAGGGCTAACTACTCCCCTGTTGATGGGTTTAAGCCCAATGCTCTCCCTCTGCAGGTTCTCTCTCACATCTAGAGGCCAGTTTGCCCAGCTCCCCACCTTCTCATACACAGTACTCACCCCTTCTATATTCCCACTATATAGTCAGTTGTGCTGTGCATAAACTCATAATATCCCCACTTGTTTATTTCCCTTATTAGACTATAACCTCCCCAAAGGTGGAGTAGGCATGTTTTCTTATCCATCTTAGCATATTTGCCCCTCTTCCCATCCCCCAACCCCCCCCCCCAGAGTCTTTGTGGCTTCTCTATCCAATTAAAGGCTGCTAAACTGGTTTGATCCCTCCCTCCCTCTCTTAAAATCTAACTCTGAAGGAAAAGGTTGGGGTGGAGGTGAGGGTTACCTGGGAGACCACTAGGAATCACCCATTCCCTATCTAGTCCGCTCTCAGGCTCCAGGAGATCCTCTACTGATGCCCCTTCACTACAGAGGTGGAAGGGGAGAGATTAGCTGATATCTAAAGTCGCTTCTGTTTCTCGCTTCCTATGAGAACATTCTAGTTGCCCTTAGTAACCAGCTATGCATAAATTTATGAATGCGTCTAACCCTTTTAAAAAGGTATTTATACATACTTTCAGCTTACACTAACTCTTGAGGATAATGAATTCCATACATTTGTTTGCTGTTGCATAAAATCACACTGATTTGTGTTTTTTTCTAAAAGTACCTCTTTTCAAAGCCTCAAGTGGGCTCTGATAGAGTTTGCTAGATTTCTTGTCCACATCTGCATTCACTGTCTCTATGGGCCTTCCCCAGCTCTATTGTTTCTCCCTACATACAGAATTTTGAGGCAGGTGTTCTTTCTACAAGAGGATAAACAGGTCCTTCCTGAACAAGCCCAGTATTTGGTTGACTGCCTTGACCACAGTGGTAGGTGGCTATCTGGCTTTTAAAAAAATCCTCTATGGCAGAGTGCTGTTCTCAGCCCTTGGTAGTCATCCCTCCCCAACTTCTTCCCTCTCAGCCAGTATTGAAGTGGGTTTTGAAAAGTGAGAAACATACCCCCAGACGATCTAGACAGCTCTCCTAGATCTTGGAACGGTCTGTAGCTGTGTTCTAAGAACACTCAACTCTTGAGGAGGTAGCATCTTCTCCTGAGATTCAGAGAAGCACAGAGCCCAGGGCATAGCAACAAGATCCTCCACCAGCCAGAAAAGATTTCCAATTAGAATACATACAGTCGGCAAACCTATTACAAGGAACAAAGAGTGCTCTGCAGAAAAGAGACCCAGGCTGGTATACAGAAGACTCATGCCTGGTGCTGGGCAATACTGTTGGATTGCTGGACACCTCTCTATTACCTCTGTTTTTCCATATTTCTTATGGGAAAGCATGAGGATAAATGATACAGCAAAAATAAATAGCTATTTATAATCCCTACCTCTTTCTAAAGAGGGTGGCTACTGGTACATTGGAAGAAAGGTTCGTAATTCCGTTGAAGCCTTGATGGATTGACTTGCCAGATGCTTTGTCTAATAGAGGGAGAAGAAATTGTAGGAGTGATAGGAACACAATCTAAGCTGGAGGATGGTAAAATGAACAGAGAAAGAGAAGAAGAAGAATGTAAGGGGGCCGGTAGAGGCTAAAGGGCTCCATGCTGTGACACCTCCCTGGCCTCCTCCCAAAACATCAGTAAAGTGTATCCAGATTTGCTGAATACTGCGTAAGAATAGATTTCTTTTGGAAATCAAAGAGGGACTAAGTTTGTGTCTGGTGACCCAAGGGAAACAAAACCAGCACATGCAGATGCTGAAGCCAGAAGCGGAGCAGGAAGCAGAGGAAAAGAAGCCCACTAGAATGGCAGACTCCCCTTCCAGCACACTGAGCTGCCCCTTGTGGCCCTCGGTGTCCTTTCCTGCCAAGAGACCATGGTCAGGCCTATCCACTTGATCGGATATCCCTAACCTGAAATCTTTGGAAAGAGAATGCCTGGGGTTGCCTTCCCTTTCCTTCCAGAAGCCTCTCCTGCCCCTCCCCTCCCATACACACACACCTGGAGCTCTGTTTAAAGAGAGAATTGGAGAAGCGTAGGGCAGAAGATCCCGTAATTCCCTTTCTCTTGCACAAAGGTGCACACTGGCCTAAATTCACTTAACCATGGGAAGCCACTTAAGGGATTTTGTTTTGTCATAAGAAAATAAAATAAATGAAAATCTGCAAGCTGAGGTGACATGCAGATTAGGCTATGATAATTTTTTTAAATGCCACACCATAAGCCCCCAGAACCTCTCAATAAAGCCCATGCAGTTTTCAGATTTTGAGGCACCTCTCCCCTGAATCCATCCTTTCACCTACAGATTTGGCTAGTGCTGGGGGAGGGGAGGGGGTGCAGGACAGATGGATCAATATTTATGAGGAGACCTCCATCCTGGCCCCCAGAACAAACAGGCCATGGCATAGCAGCAGCCAAAACTGACGTCGCACTGAGCTTAAGACCTGGGCTGAGCGCTCCTGCTGGCCTCTCCTTTCTTGGATGCCCTGAATCAGGTGCATCAGCAGCATTTCTTCATGCCAGGGCAGAGATATTAAAATTAAGTAGTGAGGCCATTCTTGTCACAGAAATCCAAAGAGAAGGGCAGCAACAGCTTCAGCTGCCTGCCCGCCCCCTCCTGGCTTGCATTTTCCATCTGCCTCCCCCACGGGCTTTCCCCAGAATCCCGAACTGAGACGGATGCTACCACCCCCACACCTGGCCTCTGACAATCCACTGTTTCCCTATCTAAGCTGGCCAGTTGTGGACAAATCCCTCAGTTCAGCAGAGATAAGGTTGGAATTAGAAGGCAAATGCAAATGCATAGAAATGGAGGAGTCGACAACACAGGCATGTTCAGCCGAATCCACAAAAATCCATTCAGAGCTTATAGGCCACCCAGCCGCAGTTCCTTTTCCTCACTAAAACCTTTCTTTGCACAAAGGGTGACTGCTAGGCCAAGCCACTCAGACTTCTAGCCCAAAAGACTTCTCAATATGTGCAGCAGTAATCGCGTAAGGAAGGGAGGGTGCCCACACAGAAAAGAGGTAAGGACATATACATATATGATCCCTAATCGAATATATCAACTGTCACCATAACTGAGCCATAGAACCTGGTGATATTAATGCCACCAGTTGAACTGAGAAATATTTTTCATTCTGACAGTTAACGACCCAGTTGACTCAATAGGTTTGGCTCTGTCTTCCATCCTGTGTGCAGTCTCATTTGCCCTTGGATTGGCTGACGGATGGACATGATCAGGGCTCCTCAGCCAGCTTTTGGTTTTGAGCTTTACCTCTGTGGCAGGTTTAATCTGCTCAAAGAGGGTTTGTTTTTGGCTTTCAAAACAGCCATACTCCTCTCCTCTGGGAATTATGGATTGTTTCAGAAACAGGTGTTTCAAAGAAAGCTCTTATTAAATCTGGACTTAGGCCGCTCCTGGAACTGTTTGTTTCATGTGGTCCATCACTCTGCTTGCTGCCACCTACAGAGATAGAAAACCCCTCGCCTAGTACTGAAATCTGCAGGCCCTCTGCCCATCATCTGAAGTGTTATATCCTGTCTTCTGGAAACTGATGTCTAGTGATGATTGCAAAATTGAGGCATGCATGCAAAATGCATAAATGCTTTTGGCCTGCAGAAAAATATCCATCCTAGAGCTCTGGGCTGATCTGGGCCCGAAGAAGGTACTGGCTGTAATCTGCCTACATCAGGAAAATCCAACATATAGCCATGACTCAAAAATGAGCTATGCAGAGCTGAGAGCTGTCAGCAAATTTTGGTATGTAAACAACCCACGATCATAGAGAAAGAGGAAAACCAAAGTAAGTCTTTTCAGTGTATCTCCTGGGAAACTGGCAGACAGATGTGTTTCCCAAATCTACCTTCGATCCCTCATGTAAATTAGGCAATGGCAGAACTGGTCAGCAGGGAGGACAGAGGTCCTCAGCAGGCAGAGGACCACTTTTCTCTGTGAGGTCTGCTTATCAGAGTCTTTGGAACCTGGTGCTGGCGAGAACTGAAGTGGAGAGCTTGCATACTTGCTGTCTTCAGGGCTGAGAAAATGAAAACTTTTAGAGATAATGAGTTAGGCCACTAGCGTTTTTAATTAAAACAAAGGCAGTTGTGCTGTGAGTTTATTTCTCTTATTTTCTGTTTGATAGGTTATTTTCCTCTGTTAGGTTATGAGTAAGGGCCACCTTTTACCTACCTCAACTTACTTGAATAAGAATCTATGGGAATGAGGCCTAGGAAACTGTCTTTTAACAAGCACGATAAAGGTTCAGAAACACTGAGTTACAACTAGATTCCCTTCTCTGTAAGGGTCAAATAAACTGAGGCCTAAACAATAGGACATTCTCTCAAACCAATAATTTGGTTCTCTTAAGGTAACACATTTGCCTCCACTATTCTTCTCCTGTCTGAGCTCTTTCATGCTTTTGACCTTGTTGCTGGTCACTTATTTGGGGGCATTCTGCCAGGAGGTCCAGCTGGGTGTCCCAGATGGTCCAACTTTCCAACAGACTCTAACCTCTACTGTCATCATTCCCACCTCCCAGAAATGACAGTCCCTGCAAGGGATTTCTGATTTGGCCAAGGGAAGATATGCTGAAGGAAGAAAAGTATCTGATACGGACGCTGGGTGGGAGCTGAGAGGATTCTAAGATCCTCTTACCTACAGCTCAATATAAATTGTGTCCTCCAAAACACACACACACACACACACACACACACACACAAATATGGTTATCTGTCCCCTGAATAAAATAGAATGGGTTGATTGTGGCCCTGGGCCCTCCCACACATATTCAGGTGTAATTGTAATCCCATCATCCTGTCTCTTGCCTTTTTTGACTGACTTGAGTGACCTGGAAAAGCCTAGATCTGGGATTACCTTTTTATTGGCCCATAAATGATACAGAACTTGACAAGACTGAGAATTTTTCAAGGACATTGTCATTTTAAGTATATAATATATTGCTGTTGTTTGCAGAAAATCGCTTAGAAATTGCCTTGATATATTTTCGACAACTGGTGTGTGTAAATGTGCGTATGTATTTACAGGTGTGTATGAGTATTCATGTGTGCATATTTCTTTAAAAATATTCATAATTTGCACCATGAATTTGTTTCTCTTGTTATGTACTCTTTGTAGTCCCTGGGAATTGTGAAAATCAAATAATAATAGTGATCTTAAAGCCACTGCTAGGCTTTAAATAAGTGGGAGGGGGAAATTAGAAGTGATATGTCCCCAAAGTTTGTGACAAATGCACCCCAAATGTGGGGAGATCTCAGGGACTCCAAGAAGCAGGATAATCCATTTGCCTGTAGGTTTTGATCCCTACTAAGTGCAAACACTCCTAGACTTTTACTCTTTAGTTATCAATCACACTTAAATCTCAGAATGGATACATAAATCCATTAATTCAGCAAATTTTTTTTTTCTTTTTTTTTCCTAAGCCTCTATAATCACATGATTCAACAAATATTTTTTGGGCTTTGTGCCAGGCACAAGGTTAAAGGAGAATATGGAAATACAAGAAGAAGAAAGATTAAGAATGAATCCCAGAGAGGAACTGGGATAAGGGAAAAGAAGGGACTGGGTTCCTAGGCTCATTCTTGCCTGGAATGCTCGTTCATTCATTCATTCAATAAGTATTTTTTGAGTACTGACTATTTGTGAGACACCAGGCACTAGGTATAGAACAATGAACATGAACAAAACAGAAGAAAATCTCTGTCCTCTTGGATCTTAAATGACAGTGGAGAGAGATGGGTGATAAAGTAACAGTGAAAATGTATATTAGACTACTACAAATGCTATGGAAAAAATAAAGCAGGATATGGGGCTAGATGGGGATAGAGATGCAGAGATGTCAGGAGGTGCAGCCATAAATGGGGAAGGGGCAGAAAAGGCCTCACTGAGCATGTGGCATTTGAGCTGACTCACAGGAGGTGAGGGAGTGAGCTGTGTGAATCGCTGCGGGGAGAACTTCAAAGGCAGAGGGGCACAGCGAAGGGAAGGCGAAGGTCCTGAGCTGGGACTCTGGTTGTCACGTCTGCAGAACAGCACAGAAGCCATGTGAACACACAGAGTTAGCAAGGGAGAGAGCAGCAGGAGGTGAGGTCAGAGAGAGAAGGACAGAGCAACAGGTCAGATTGTGAGGACCTGGCAGGCCACTGGCAGGACTTAGGCTTTTACTCAGAGTGAGGCAGGAAGCTGTTGGAGGGCTGTGAACAGTGAAAGAATCTGAGTTTATCAGACTATTTCTCTAAATTTAAAAAAGTGTGACTGGATGCTGTGGCTCATGCCTGTAATCTCAACACTTCGGGATGCTGAGGCGAGGCGGGAGGATCACTTGAGCCCAGGAGTTCGAGGTTGCAGTGAGCTACGGTTGTACCACTGCACTCTAGCCTGGGCAACAGAGTAAAACTCTGTCTCTAAAAAAAAATGTATATGCATATATGTGTGACCAAAAAAATCCAACAGTACACCAAAGTATGAACTGAAAAGAAAAGCTCTCGCATCTATTTCTCCATCTATCTGCACCAGAACTTTTCTCCAAAGATAAACAGTATTTTCAGTATCTTGAATAACCTTCAAGAAAAGAAAATATATATGTAGGTGCAATATATATGGAGAGAGATGGCGACAGAGAAGCATAATTCCTTTTTTATTTACACAAATGACCTCATACTTTTTATACAGTTCATAGCTTAGAGATTTGGTCCACATAAATGTATCTCATCTCATTCTTTTTAATAGCTTCACAACTACAGTGCATAAGTATATCATAATTTACTGAACTAATTCTGTATTGATGGATATTTAGGTTGTAGGGACTTTTTTTTCTTATTATAAACAGTGTTGCAATGAATATCCTAATAAATGCCCCTTTGAGCACAATAATAATAATAACAGCTAATGTTTACTGAGTGCTTACTATATGCTAGGGACCGTGCTAAGCACTTCACATGCCTTATTTTATCCTTACAACAACTCTATGAGGTAAGTATTATTATTATCCTCATTTTGCAGTTGAGGAAACTGAGGCTTAAAGAGGTTGAGGAATTTTCCTAAGGTCGCAAAGCTAAGTTGCAGAGACATAACTTGAATGTAAACATTCTGACTCCAAAGCCTGTAGCTTTAACCACTATGCAATATATAAATAAGTAGAATCGCTAGGTCAGAGGACATGTACGCTAAAAATTAGAGTAGCTAAATTACCTATTCCCCTATACCCTCATGAACACTGGATATTATCAATCCTTTTAAATATTTACCAGGACAGTTGGTGGGAAAAAAAAATAGCATCTTGCTGTTTTGATTTGCATTATTTGTTTACATTTGCTCATTTGTTTTTGGGCTATTGGTGTTTTTCTTGCTGATTTGCTTCAGCTCTTTGGAAATTAAGGAAATTAGTTTTTGGTCATAAGTGTTGCAAATATCTTGTTGCAGTTTGTCATTTGTCTTTTGCCTTTGTTTTTGTGCGGTTTTTAGTGTTTTTTTCTTTTGTTTTGTTTTTGCTGTGGAGAGGTTTTTTTTTTGTTTTGTTTTGTTTTGTTTTGAGACAGAGTCTAGCCCGGGCTAGAGTGCCATGGCGTCAGCCTAGCTCACAGCAACCTCAGCCTCCTGGGCCCAAGCAATCCTCCTGCCTCAGCCTCCCGAGTAGCTGGGACTACAGGCAAGCGCCACCATGCCCAGCTAATTTTTTCTATATATTCTTGGTTGGCCAATTAATTTCTTTCTATTTTTTAGTAGAGACGGGGGTCTGGCTCTTGCTCAGGCTGGTTTTGAACTCCTGACCTTGAGCAATCCACCCGGCTTGGCCTCCCAGAGTGCTAGGATCACAGATGTGAGCCACCAAGCCCGGCCAGAGGTTTTAATTTTTTATGTAGTCACATTTATCAACTTTTTATGGTTTTTGAATCACTGGCCTGCTTAGATAGGGCTTCCCCTTTCCAAGATTATACATATTTAGATTCTCTCGTGTTTTCTTTTAGTACTTTTAAGGTTTCATTTTTCACATTGAAATGTTTGATTTATCTGTAATTAATTTTGTGTAAAAAATAAATTAGAGAATTCAGCTAGCCTATTGCCTAAATATCATTTTTAATAATTCATCTTTCCCCCACTGATTTCAAATACCATATTTAAAATACACCAATTTCCCAATCAAAATATACTGAATTGAGGATTGTTAATAGACAGTAATCTATTTTTCTTTAGAACCCAACTGTTTTAATGTAGCATCAGACATGTTTTAATATTTGATAGGCCTTATTCCTCTTCAATGCTATTTTTTCAGAATTTTCACGACTTTCTATTTATCCTTTTCCCCTTGGGTTTCAGTCTCCCTTTTTGTCTTCTCTCCCCCACCGAGAACAGCATCTATTCCCTTAGCTTATTCATACCATCTGGGTTTTGTTCATTAGTTCAACAAATATTTACTGAGCATCGCCAATTGACAGATACTGTGTTAAGAACTAGAGCTATAACAATGAATAAGGACACAGTCCTTGTCCTTACAAAACTCACAGCCCACTGGGAGATATCTCTATCTAAAGTCAACAAGTAGCTACAATACAATGGAGCTAATGTGTTTCCTGAGAGATGCATAAGTATTGTGGATTTCTGGCAAAAAAGTAACTAACTTAGACTTTAGAGAATGGAAAAACCTGGAGGAGGTGATACATGAGCTAACCCTTGAAGGACTAATAGGACTAAGCTTGGAGAGGGGGAAAGAAATGGGAGGATGTTCCAGGGAAAGTGAGCCTCTTGTGCAAAAGATCAGAAACATGATGAGTTCAACAAATCACAAGGAGTATTTAGCTATGGCTAGAGTGTAGGGTGTGTGGGAAGTGTTGGGGTGGGGTGAGAGACGTGACATATGCAGGAGCTGGTCACATGTAGAGGGTCTTGAATGCTGTGCTAAGGAGGCTGGACTCTATCCGGTAGGCAATAAGACCCCACTGATGTGTTTTAAGCAGAAGAACGACATGATCATATTCTCAGTTTAGAACAATCACTCTGGCTTCAGAGTGGAGAATGAGTGGGAAAAGAGCAAAGATGGGGACGGGCAGATGAGTCAGGAGGCTTGCACAGTAAAGTAACCCAGATGAGAAATGACGGTCTGGAATAGAGTAGTGACGATGGAGGTGAAGAGAAGTAGATGGCTTTAATAGATGTGAAGAAGTTAGAATTGACATGAAGTAATGCTTGGTTGGACTTTAGTGGTGAGAAGGAGGCATTAAGGATGCTTCCTAGATTCATTGAGCTAGGATAGGAATGGCCTTGAGAGGAATGTGAAAAGGCAGTGAGTACTAAGGAGTTCCCAGTGTTAATGAACCTGTACCTTCCTCTTCTCGTATCAAATCGATCCATCCTATGTCCCAGGCCCTCAAGAGCTCTGTCCTCCCTTTCTAATGTACTCTAGGGTGTTACAAGCTAGTTATTATTACCCTACACAGGGAGCATTTTCTTTTGGCAGCTACTTTTTAAGGTTTTCATCTATAAAAATGATTCTAATAACGGGAGTTTCAGGCAGGCCCACTGGGTAGGAGATTTTTAGCAGAAGGGCTTCAAATTATATCATAGTCCCCAGCCTGCTCCCCCAAACAGGTCCTAGTCCTGTGCTCTCTAAACGGCAGGTCTGGTGTCAGTGTAAGGTGGAGCGAGGGGAAGTGTAGACCGTAGGCTGGTCAGAGGCTGGCCCAGACATCAGCCAAAATAGGTCATATGCCTAACTGGAACAATCTGTCTGCCCTGGTCTGGTCTCCTGCATGTCAGGCTCCCTCCTCCCCAAAAGGAATGTGACCTTAGGGTTCTGGAACAAACAGTCCTGGGAGACAGGGAGCTATTAGATGAGCCCATCGTTGAGCCCCTGAAACCAAGCACAGCATTTACTGCGGAAAGAAAACTGGCATTCTGGATTCCAAAGGAGGGGGGAAGAGCAGCCTGACATCAGAGGAGAGGGATTCGCGTTGTCATGGCAACCATAAGAGTTATACTGTATTGTTTGTACCCAGAATTTAAGAGATTATCCTTGGGCTAAAAAAAAAAAAGTGTCACCCCTTCCACTTCAACATCACCATCTCAGGACACCCGCCACCTTCCTGTGAGGAATTTTTATTTGCTCATTCGTTATATGTCACTTAGGTATTTATTGATTTACTAATCTGCTTTCTTCCATTTTTTTCTCCTTCTTTCCTTCCTTCCCTGCGTCTGACCAGCACAGCCAGAAGGGGCCATTTGTCTTCCCACAGATGGTGCCAGTAAATCAAACTTCTGGCTGGTAGAAACTGGGGCCCTGGAAAACCTCCCAAGTTGGGAGGTGTCCTTCCCACGCCTAAGGGCTGCTTCTGGTCTGCCCTAACAGAGCCGGGGGAAGGGAGGGCCTCTGGGAAAAGGCTCTCTGTCCAACAAGGTGGCAGAAAATCAGGCATTCATGGAACCACAGAGGTCATTTTCCCAGCCCAAACCTGTATTGGGTTACGGGGTAACCTTAGCGTCATTCTGAGATGACACAGTTTTGGTCTGTGGTTACGAGGCAGGGAGCTCACTCAAATTATAGCTTTAAAGGTGTCAGAGGAGTACTGGGGACTTAGAAAATGAAGAAATACGTTCTTTGAATCTTTATACAAGCAGACAGGTGTTTCCTCATCACCACATGTTTCTTCCCATGTCACAAAAGAGTAAACTGAGACAAGAACAATACACCCAGCCAGGTTAAAATAAAGTAAATCAAAGAAGGATCTGGAAACAACACAGTGTTTATTAATTCCCTGGCTCCAGTTAGTTAACCCCTCCTCCCATCGATAACACTGACATCACCTAGATTTAATCCCAAAGCCTAATTGGCTTCCTGTTTACTGAGCTTTAAAAATTCTTTTCTTTCTCTCCCCTTCCTGGCTCAGTAACTCTCACTTTGGAAATCTCTGGAGATTTTAATTTCCCGAAGAGCCTCTTGTCATCTCTTACAGTAAGTCTTTTCATTTCACCTCGTTTAAGTATATTGGCTGGTTTAAAGGCTTAATTGCGATGGAGAAGATTAAGTCCAAATTTAATAAGCATTAAGAGTAGAACAACATCCTTTATTTCTTCTGGCTTCAATAATCATTACATTTGGCTTTTTATCTGAAATGGGAAAGTTCAGATGATCCAAACTGGAGAAAGTGGGTGGGCTAGACCGAGGGCAAGAAGATGTTTAGTTGGCCTTTTCTAAAGTCTGGGCTTCTTGCTGCTGCAGTGGCAGTAGACAAATGGTTGGAGGGTGGTGGGTTTGGAAGTGATCCGGGAAGAACGCAGGATGAAGCAGGCAGTGAGGGAGGAAGGAGCGCCTCCAAGCCTTCCCTAGTTTCCAAATGGGCTCTTTACTTTCCCCAGCACGATTGGCTTCAAGAACACTCTGGGTTCTCCAAGTCTCCTGGCATGGGTGTAGACAAATCTTTTTTCCTGTTAGTACAGCTAACACCAGATTAGCATTTTTCAAAAAGAACTTGACTAGAAAATGAAGGGAAACACAAAACTAAAAAAAGAAAATTTAAATGCATAGAAATGAGCACAGATTCTAAGATAAAGTCTAGCCCCAGATTAACTCGACTGGCATAGACTACCACGCACCCACGTGTGCACACATACACACACATACACACACCTGGTCCTTTCTCCTCCTCAACCCTATCTGTGGAACCCTTCCTCAGACCATCCCCCGCTTTCAGGCCTTGAGTGTTTTTCTCTTACGCATTGCAGTCTTGGCTCTTTCCTCTATTACCTCCCTTATCCTTGTTTTCTGATGAGCTCAATACATGTTTGTCTCTTCCTCGTGGACTGTAAAGCTCTGCAAAGAGTGGGACTAATCATAATCATCTTTGTACCCACAGTATCTGGCATGTGAAATCATCCACAAATGATTGTAGAACTGAAATGCGCCAGATCAGATCCTGGCAACCTAGAATCATGTCTATCCTTGGAAAGTAGCTTTTCTCAAAGCAAGGTTCTGAGAGTGAACAATGCTTTACACTCTAAGCTTAGATCTGTTTGACCCCTTGTAAATAGTTTTGGCATTTAGAAGACTAGTACTGCCTTATGATTGTACACGTCTCTGAGGTTTTTAAAACATGTTTCACACAATATCTCCTAACAACCTGATATATCATTCTCCTAACAACCTTGTAAGGAAATGAGATTTAGCTTTAATAACTAGCTCAAAGTCACAGAGCTATACAATAGTAGAGGTAGAACTAGATCCACGTCTTCCGATGCTTATTAATCTAGTAGTCCTTCTAGTTTGATATAATGTATGCCAAAAGAGATCTTTTTTGGTCATCAGTAACCCCAGAGAACAATACCAATGCTTGCCTCCCACTGTCCTCTCTGTCCTTCACCCACCCAATATTCCCTAGGACAGGGAGAAAGTCCAGTGATCATCCTGGGGTGAGCAAGCAGAAGAACCTTGCCAAATCAGATCCAAATGCCATGAGACCCAGAAATCCTATTTCTAGGAATATATCCTAGCAAATCCTCCCAATTCAAAATAACTTTTCAGAAAAGGTGTGCTATCCAAATAAAACACATCTGTGAAGAGAAATCAGCCAGTGGGTTGGCAGTTTGCTACTGCTGAAATAACTAGACAGGTGTGTAATAACGTAAGCATAAGGGTGTTCATGACAGCTATGTTACAATGGGAAAATGTTGGAAACTACCTAATGTCTAACGACAGGGAAAGGGGGTTAAAAAAAATGAAGGCACGTTCATACTATGGACTGTTATGAAGTCAATAAAACCAATGATTTGATATATATTATTTATATTTATGGACATGAAAATGTATCCGTGGCACTGTAAAGCTTTTTAAAAAGCAAGAGACAAATCAGCATTATAAACATAACATTACACTTCAGAAAACAGTCTGGAAGGATATTTTTAAAATGTTAACAGTAGTGGAATCTGTGACCTTGAGATTGATGGAACAATAGGTGATCTTCGTTTTTGCTTACATATATTTTTCTGCAATAAACATACATTACTTTTAACTTAAGAAAATATATAACACATGATTTTCAAAGGAAGAAATGAAGGCCAACCCTGACATTTATGGTCATTTGATTTTTGACAAGAGTACCAAGACATTTCAATGGCTCAAGAATAGTCTTCTCAACAAATGGTCCTGGAACAACTGAATATTCACATGCCAAAGAATGAATTTGGACCCCTACCTCACACCATATACAATGATTAACCCCAAATGGATCCAAGACCTAAATATAAGAGCTAAAACTATAAAATTCTTTGCAGAAAACAGGTATGTAAATTCTTAATTCTTTGAGCTTAGAGTATTGTCTTCTCCTTTGGTGATTTTTCAAAACTATAAATACCCTGAGGGAGGTGTGTAAATAAGTTTTTTATTCCTTGGTCTATGGTAAGCAAGACATTGTGTATATGTGTCTGTGTGTGTTTGTGTGCATTTTGAGAATAGGTGTACATGGATGAAGCAGCCTCTACCATCAGTCTTTTCTTGCTTCACTATATGATTATGAGCAAAGTGCTATCTTCTGAGCTTGTTGGGCCAGGAGTTTATTTTTGAAAGAAAACAGAAGTGAGGGGCAACCTAGACTAGATGCATAAAAAGGGGCCCAACTGAAATCTGCTCCTGAGTAGAGGTAAAATCTTTCTTAGCTATGCCTTTAAAAGTGTAACCTTCCCAATTCATTCCCTGAACTGTAGCATCTTGGCTTCCCTGTGAGCGGAGTTGCTCTGCCTCCCTTCACCTCACCCTCATATTAATATGTGTCCCTTTGTATTAAATTTGAGTGTTGTCTCTTCCTCCTTTGCTCTTCTAGGTAGGCATATTTTTAGTTTGTCTTAGGTCAAGTCTTCTGGAAATAGGCTCTGATACAGAGATTTACATACAAGAGGGCTATTAGAGAGTATACTTGGGGTCAATGCCTATCAGGGGGTAAGGGAAGCAGCACTTGGAGGAGGGAGAAGTGGAACTGGAAAGCTCCAGGTGCTCCCATGGGAAGAATGGAGTGGTCTGAAATTGAGGCAAGGGGTGTGAGCTTTTGTACCATCATTGGGTGTGTGCTGCTCACCACTCCTACCCTTCCTGAGAGAGCAAAACCAAAGGCAAGGCCACCTTTGGCTAAGAGTTAATTGCCAAAGAGGGAACAGAGCTATAAATCATCAGCAGTCAACACTTGCAGCAGCTGGAGGGGATCTGGATATTGCACCACAATATCCACTATGGTTACTTACCTGGCCAAACCTCAGTGAAAGCTTCAGAACAGGTTGCTGTGAATCTTTTCATCTATTTTCCCACATTCTTTCATGGCTAGAATTGACAATTCTGGGAAGAAAGGTTTATGACTCCAAGATTTTGAATGTGAGCAATTGGGAAATTTAAAAAATGTTCCTGAATGCAAATCAAAACTGCAATGAGATATGACTTATCTCCAGTGAGAATGGCCTTTATCAAAAAGTCCCAAAACAATAAATGTTGGCGTGGATGCAGAGAGATAGGAACACTCATACACTGCTGGTGGGACTGAAAACTAGTAAAATCTCTGTGGAAATCAATATGGAGATACCTTAAAGAGATACAAGTAGAACTACTATTTGATCCAGCAATCCCATTACTGGGCATCTACCCAAAGGAAAAAAAGACATCTGCATTTGAATGTTTATAGCAGCACAATTCACAATTGCAAAGATGTGGAAACAACCCAAGTGTCCATCAATACATTGAGTGGATTAATAAAACTTGGTATATGTATACCATGGGGTTCCACTCAGCCACAAAAAACAATAGTGATATAGCACCTCTTGTATTACTCGGATAGAGATAGAGCCCATTCTACTAAGTGAAGTATCACGAGAATGAAAAAACAAACACCACGTGTACTCACCATCAAATTGGTATTAACTGATCAACACTTATGTGTACATGTAGTAGTAACATTCATTGGTTATCGGGTAGGTGGTAGCAGGGAGGAATGGGTATATTCACACCTAATGGGTGCGGTGAGCACCGTCTGGGGAATGGACATGCTTGAAGCTCTGATTCAGGTGGGGCAAAGGCAATGTATGTAATCTATACATTTGCTCCCCTGTAATATGCTGAAAGTGAAAAAAAATTAAAAATTTAAAAGAGAGAAAAATAAAATAATCATGGATAGGTAGGTAAATAAAAATTTTTGTAGCAGCATGTTCTTTGCAGCATTATTTATGGTAGTGTGATATTAGAAACTACCTAAATGTCTAGCAATAGGAAATGGTTAAATAAATTATGGTACAACCAGGTGATAAAATATATTCTGGCCTTAAAATGTGGTTTACAAAGAATTTTTAATGACAAGAGAAAATAATTCTGATATAATATTGAAGGAGAAAGGCAGACCACAGAAGAATATCTGTAGCATGAGCTCAGCTAGAGAAGAATCTGAAAGGTATTTCTCTACATACAGGCCTTAAAAACATGGGAAATGCACAAAATATTAATGGCATGTTGTCTCTGGATGGTAGGATTAACATGTGTTTTTCCCTTTATACTTAAGAATGTTTTCTACAATGTGCATTCTTCCTCTGTAATCGGGAAAGGCATTGTGCTGTGGCAGTTGTTTATAGAGCATGGTCTGGTGACGTGTGACGCCGTCAGGTAGAACGCGGTGTTTGGTCAGTGTCCAGGGTGCTGGGCCCTGGACTTGTTTCTCATACACAGACTGTTTCCACCCACTCTTTTCTTGGCTAAGGGGTCGGGGAGAGGTGGTGAAAAGACTCTTCCTGCATTAACCATTAGGGCCTCCCTGCTGAGGAACTCTGAGGTTTGGAGACTCTTGTGAGGCTGGGAAGCCCATTCCTCACCTTCTGAACTTTTCTAAACAAGAACAAAAGCAGGTCAACTTACTGTCTTGGTCGGCTTGGGCTGCCATAACAGAATACCATAGACTGGGTGGCTTAACGAACAGAAACTTAATTTCTCATGATTTTGGAGGCTGGAAGTTTGAGATCAGGGTGCCAGCATTGTTACTGGTGAGGGCTCTCTTCGAGACTGTTGCCTTCTTGCTGTGTCCTCACATGGGGGTGGAGAGGAGTTAGCAAACTCACCGGTGTCTCTTCTTCTAAGAGCACTAACTGCAGCATGGGAGGCCCACCCTCACGACCTCCTCTAACCCTAATTACTTCTTAAAGGCTCCCCTCCAAATACCATCATATCAGGGGTTAGGGCTTCAATTCAATAGGAATTTTTGGGAAACAAAAACATTCAGTTTATAACACCTACATCCACTCAGATCCCTCTGTCACACTGTCATGGTCATAGCACCTTCGTGACCATCACTAGAGACTTGGGCAGGGAGACGGAGAATGGCCCAGAGCATGTTCCTCATGCACCAGGAGCTGACAGCTGAGTGGAGAACAAGACTGAACACTCATTAATGTCAGTAGCTACCGTTGATTGGGCACTTACTATATGGCACCTGTGGGCACTGTTGTAAATGCAATCCCTGTGCCAACTCACTAACCCTCACAACAACTCTGAGATAAGTATTCCCTCTTATAAATGAGGAAACTGAGGCACAGAAGGATTAAGAAGGACTAAGAAGATTAAGAAGCTTGCACAAAGTCAAAGACCTTGAAAATGGTAGAGTTGGGATTCAAACCTTAATTCCTCTGTGCTCTTCCTATGACACTAACTAGCAGGGAAATGTAAATGCCTGAATAAGTTCCTCCATTGTGCTGGGCCTCCTTGGCTTTTCCTTCTGTAAAATGGGGATGATTCTTACCACATGGTTTTGCAATAAGGATTAAATGCTGCAGGTGAAAGTGCTAGGGGATTATCAAATGCCCTTGGACAGTAGGGCCTCCTTCTGCCCCAGTGGTAAGTGCTTTTGGAGTTCCTAAGGGTGAAAGCACAGGCATGGTAGATCTGAAGGAGGGAAGCTTGGCGGCTGGGAGAGGGCTTCCGGAGAAAGTAGAGCCTAAATTCTTGGAGGAAGAGCAGCCAGGGAGATAGATGGTCACCAGCAAAGAAGTTCTTGGGAGAATTTGTAGGAGCCGGGAGCATCCAGTCCCTGTGGCTCTGCCATTGTTGGTGCCTGACAGGTGTGCAGCTGGGGCATTAGCACTAAGGCGAGGTGGGTGTGGCTGGGCAGCAGCCGGCTCCAGACGGAGGGGCAAGTCTGGACCCATGTTCCCTGCACCCGGGAGCCAGGCGCTCATTAAAGAGGAGGGGAAGGAACAATTATGTGCAAACTTCTGAAGGTAAAGGCCAGGAAGAGTGGGGGCAAGAGGGAGGTTGTTCTCTACCTGGGGCCTGGCTTGCCAGGAAGGCGGAAGGGATGAAAGGAGGATGGAGACAGCTTCCAGGGTCCATTCGCTGAGGGCAGGGCTGGGATCAGCAGGGTGGCCTGGAAGGCTGGGGAGGGCGGCGTAGGGTTGACATGACTGATAATGGGCTCCTTGGGGAGCTCTGGAGCAAGGCAGGAGCAGGCTTCAAGTAGGAGGAGGGTGCGGCTACATTTGAGAGGGTGGAGGAAGAAACCCCAGGTGTGGCTGTGTCCAGAGCCTGGAATCGAGAGGGGACCATACACTTTACTCAGGGTGGCACTGTCAAATAGAAATATATTCCCACCCATATATGTAATTTAAAAATTTTCCAATAGCCTGTTAAAAACGCGTTAAGAAATGGCTGAAATTAATTTGAATATATTTTATTTAACCCAATATATTAAAAATGCATATCATTTCACCACGGAGGTCATGTGAAAATTATTAAGATATTTCATATTTTCCTTGTACTAAATATTCCAGATCCAGGGTCTATTTCATGCAGCACATCTCAACGGGGACTCACCACACTCCAGGAGTCTCAGGTGGCTTGCAACTGCCGTATTGGGTAGCCCAGGGCTAGACCCAGAGGAAGCTTGTGTGAAGTTCACTGCAGTCCTGCCTTTTTCCCTAGTTTCCATTTGGTCCCCTTCTTACTGCCCCGGAGGGTGGACACTGGGTAGAGAGTCGTGCTCTCCCCCGACTATGAGACCAGGGAAGTGCCCCTTGGCCGGCCGTCTTCGTCTCTGCTCTGCTGAGCCTGTGGGCTGGGCTGGTCTCCACTGCACGCCCAGAGTTGAACATTAACCCTGGATTTCTCAGAGATATTCCAAAGGAAAAAAGTCGGTTTAAAAAACATTAACTTCTTTCTATTCAGAAGGACGCCTTCTGGGGAGTAGGGTGAGCTGAGCAGGTAGGGTTTTAGTTCATCGTAGCTGCTCATGTTAACTTGTGGGGAGAGTGTTGGAAATTTAATTTGAAAACTAAATTTGGGAGCTACAGCTGTGAGTAGAGGGGACTTAATTTAAAACACATCAGCTAGTTGTCACAGGTAACCAGGTGTCATGGGTAGGAACTTCCCCTACATTCTAGCTTCTGGATCTCCTTGATGTGGGAGGGAAGGGATTGACTTCTAGACTGATTATTGCACATCCCTGGAACATGAGTGTGGTGTGGAGGTTACGAAGCAGACTTTGGTGCCAGACAATTCTGGGTTTGAGGGAAATCAGGTCACTTTGTAACCCCTCAGTTTCCTTATCTGCGAAGTGAGAATGCGAAGACTTAGGATTTGAGGATTTATTCAAAAGATAAAGTGTAAGAATGTGTGTGAAGCTCTTTACCTTGTATTTGAGGGCTCAGTAGATGGGAAATAATAGCTGTGGGGTACGGTTATTACCATCACTTATTGATGGAGCCGGGCCTGGGCGGAGCTTGTGGCTCGGGTCAGGAGAGGCAGCAGGAGAGAGAAGGGAGAGGTGGGTTGAGCAGAGGTGTCTCCTTGCTGCAGTCAGTCTGAAGGGGAGTTGAGATGTGAAGGCGGAGGCCTCCAGGTGGGCAGAGCCAGCGTGGGGGCGGCGCGGGAGCTTGTCCTGGGCTGGCATGGAGCAGCACTCCCGCCACAACCGTGAACTTGGCCGGGGTTGTGCTCTTCTCCAAGGTTTCTAGCTCCACCTCCCAAGTCCGGAGTTATCCAAGCATTTTCCAAACCAATCTAACCCCTTGCAAATGTGCTTCAGATGCATTTTTGAGAAATTGGAAAATGCAGAGCCAAGTGGGAAGTTGCACATTTTAGCACCATCTTGGGCTGGACAGTTTTGCCCAGTGGGCACCTCATTCCAGGGAGAGGTTGTCTCTGCTCCTTCTCCTCCCCTTCTCACTCCAAGGAGAAGCCTGCTGCGGCTGCTCCCCAAGATGGCATTTGCAGAGGTGGGGTTTGTCTGAGGCACACAGGTTGGCCCTCATGTCCACCAGAGGGACTTCTGTTCACTCATTTTCTGAATATTTATTGAGCATCTACTATGATTCAATTTGTATTTCCCTAATAACTAGTAATTTCTGAAAATGGTTTTGATCTTGCGGACGCCCTGAAGGGGTTGTGGGAAACCTCCCAGTGGTCCAGGGACCACACTTTGGGAACTGCTCTTTTTAGGAAAAGTACATGCACGTCACTATGAGAGCTTGCTTTGTCTCCCTGCATGTCCCCTTTGTTTTGAAGGACAACCTTCTTGTGGTAAAAGGGTTGCCGACCATGCCCTCCCTGAGGCCAGGAGTTTGAGATCAGCCTGGGAAACATAGCAAGACCCCGTCTGTACAAAAAATAAAAATAAAAAAAAAACTAGCTGAGCATAGTGGTACGTGCCTGCAGTCCCAGCCACTTGGGAGGCTGAGGCAGGAGGATCGCTTGAGCCCAGGAGTTGGAGGCTGCAGTGAGCTGTGATCATGGCACTACACTCCAGTCTGAGAAATATATTAGAGAAGAATGAGACCATGAGGTTGGACTTCTGCTGATGTGGCTCTCCTGCTAATTCTTGAGACTTTGGTCAAGCCATTCCATTGTTCCCCGTCTCAGTTTCCCCATCTGTAAGAATGAGAGGATTTGCCTGATGGCTTCTGAGGATCCTCCCATATTAGACATCCCATCTTGAGTTGCTTCTGGGGAAGCTGAGGTCATTCTAGAGAGGCTGAAAACGTGGCATAACACGTACTCATCAGACCTTGCAAAGCACGGAAAGCCCTCTAGTTATGGGCTTGCTGGATGTTGGTGCTGGAATCCCAGGCCATACCCTCTCTGGAAAGCTGTGCCTGACTGAGCGGCCCTTCAAGTGTTGGGAGCAAGGGCACCAGGAGTCAGCCTTCCTAGGACTGAGCCCTTGCTTTGCTTCTTACTTGCTCTGCCTGTGACCTCATTGGAAAAGTCACTTTCTCTAAACCTTAGTTTCCCCATCTGTTAAAATGTGGTAGTGAAAGTGCCTCTTTCATAGGATTGCTGAGTGAAATAAGTTCACTCATATAATGTGCTTGGCACGAGCCTACCAAGTGCATGTGACCTCTGCCTGTGCCACCCTGAGAAAGGACCCAACTTCAACTCCAGTCTCCTAGAGAGCAGGGACCTGTCTACCAATATCTGTATCCTGGACCTAGCTCACACCTGCCATGCTCATCAAATGCCTTCTGAAATAGAAAATAAGCTCCTTTGCACTATGGATGAAGCTACGGAGAGAGGATTCTCTGTACCGAACAGCCAGCTGATAGGAGAACCTGTACATGAACCCCAGCTTCTATATTTGAACTAATGGTGTTTCCAAGGCAGCACACAAAACCTTGAATTTTGTCAAGATAGTCACTTGATGGTTTCCTGTTACTTGGGATGTCTCTACTTAGTGCCATGGGGTGGGAGTTTAATACCTTTGGGTCTGCACTGGACCTTGGGAACTGGCAAACACATCTATAAAACTGGTTTTAGAAGGATCTTGCAGCTTGAAAGATGTAGAGGGGATCTCTGGGGTACAAATTGAATAATTTTATGCTTATATACTTGCAGGGTGGGGCTTGCCAAGAAGATGGGGAGCTGGTGCAAGTGTTGCCTGGGAGGTAACCTTCCTAATAGTTTTTCAGTGACCCAAATAAGCCAAAATGTTCACAGAAGTCTATGGAACCCTCTTGTCTACCTAACCACCCTAGTATTTCCAAGTTGAGCTCTGCTGCTAAAAGTGGGAGGTAGGTTTTCACAGGCCCCGGGTTGCTTTAAGTTGGGCAGGAAACATTTTTCATGAGCCCTGTATAATGAGGTGTGGTGACCTCTTCCAATAAAAACTCATCCCCCCTTCAGGAACCCTGCCTATGTAATGGCTTCACGCCTAGGGACACAGGCAGTGACTGACATGTGTGACTTGAGATAATGGGACTCAAAAGATGCTCATAAATGTTTGTCAGGTGGCCAAATGGATGTGTACCAGGCATCCCTCTGGTTGGAAGGGGTGGGCAATGCTTGCAGCGTCTGGCTGCTGCTACCCATGGAGGCCCCATGGGCTGTGGGCAGGGAAGCAGCCAGTTCATGAGTAGGATCTCCAGGATGGGTCTTTTTAAATGCACACCCTCAGAAGGTAGGCTTGTTAGATTTCCTATCTCTATCCCCAGCTGCTCCCCTGAGTTCCAGACCCCAAGCCCGCTATTTGACATCTTTCTCTGGGCATCCTAAAGGCAAAGTTCTTGATTTCTCCCCCGACTCCTATGCACAATGTAACTCCCCAGTCCTTCCCATATCTGCAGTGGTGCCACCAGCCTAGTTTAAGCCAGAAATCTGTCCCTTACCCTCGCCTCTTCCCTTTCCCCACATCCAGTCCAGCACCAACTTTTGTAGACTCTACCTCCAAAATGCATCTGGACTCTATGCAGTGTCTGCATTTCCACACCACCACTTTAGTCTAAGCTGCCTTCATTTATCTCCTGGACTATAGGACTAGACAGGTGCCCTTTGCTTCTGGTCCTGCTCCTGTAGGATGTGTTACCAGCACTTCAGCTGAAGTGGTCAGGTCCTCCCAGGATCCTTGAGTATGGCCTTTTGACAGAACCCAGATTTTACAGAACAAATCCTCTTAATAAAGGGATTAGTTCTGTGAAGCTTGGATTCAGTAAAAGGGTTGCACTTGGGGATCTGGAGGGCCACATGTGGCCGTGAGGCAGCAGGATCCCACCCTGGAGGCCTTGGCACATAGAAGATGCTCTCTCAATATTTGAGAAATCAGAGAAAGGAGTCTCTACATGGAGCGAATTGGACATCTCAAACATGGACCCATCATGTTTCTGAAAACAAGGAATAAAGGAGCAAGAATAAAGGAAGGACAGGCTCAGAGATGAGACATCTGAAGACCCGTCACTAGAAATCTCTGGACACCAAGTCTATCCTTCTGCCTAGAGCCAGGACAACGATCAGTCACCAAGGCTCAGATGATGCCAAGTCAATCAAGGAGGCAGCGCTCCCTGTGTGTACTCCTCCCAACCCGCGTCTCATGTTAGCTCCTTGTGTGTAGTCCTCCCAACCAGCATCTCATGTTAGCTCCCTGTGTGTAGTCCTCCCAACCCGCGTCTCATGTCCGTGTGTAGTCCTCCCCACCAGCGTCTCAGCCAGGCTGTGGGAGCTCTAACCCATGGAAAGGTCATGGGCCCTTTCTCCTGGCATGGCAATTTACATCTGAGTACATTAACATTCCAATACTTTTATGAAGAAAATTATTGGTCACCTTTAAAAATGAGAATTAGCGTTTCAATCCCAGGTGGTGCTTGTATCACTTGTCTCCCGTTTAATCCCTGCCACTCTGGACCACTGGCTCAGAATAAACATTTCTCTGATTTTTCTAATAGCGTCTGTTCCCCTGAAATAGCTTTGACGCAAAATACTTTTCTCAATAATACTCTCAGAGGGCAAATATTTGACTCTCTCCTCCGTCATTTCTGATGGAACCTGCTTGTTGCCTTGTGGTCATTCCGTTGGCGTCATTCGATGCTGTGTGTGGACTGCTGAATGGGGCCCCTTGGGGCTGTGTCTCTGGACACCAGTGGAAACATTTGGGAAGTTGAAGAAAAACTCAGGCAATTGGTTGAATTTGGGGAAAAATACAACTAGATCCTATTGTTCACCTCATATCAAAATCCTAGATAAAGATTTAAACAAGAAACAAAGATTAATGAACACCTAAAAAACATAACTAGGGGGGATGTGCATGCCTCTAAACATATTACTGAAGGCAGCAACATAAATATAAAGACAAAGTTGATTATATGTGTTAAAAAATGTTTGGCATAGCCGCCCCCCGCCAAAAACAAAAAACCCTCAAAATCATGAGAAACCACAACCTGACAGAATTATTTGCTGACAAAAGGTTAATTTCTTTAATGTATAAAATGCTCAAATCTATGATGAGGGAAAACCAATTGAAAAATTGTTGAGAGAACAGTAGAGGCCTGTTTGTAAGGATGTTAGTAGGCATATGCGTCAAGGACATAAGCAGATGACTCAGTAAGGACAGCTAGTCAACAAATATTTGGAAAAAGTGTTCCATCTTACTAGTAACAAAGCACGAAGAAACACTGAGATACCATGTTCTGCCTGTCAAATTTGCAAAGATGAAAAAGAATGATGGTCAGTGTGCGGTCAACTGTTGTTGAGGTGGCATCACTGCGTGCATCTGAAGCCTCAGACTCAACAGTTGTAGAAATTGAGATTCACGCAGTATTTGGAGAGTTTCCTAGATTGCCATCGCCATTATGACAGGGACCTTGTCTGATTTCGTCATCATTCACGTGCTCCCGGTGGGTGCTTGGTAACAGCTGGTGGAATGGATGGATGATTGAATGAATACGAAGAGATATGGACCAAGGTTGGTAGAGTATTTTGAGTAGCAAAACAATGCCAACATTTTTAAGTTTATCAGTAGTGTGAGGCTTAAATATATCAACAGTCTCAGTTGCCAAATGACCAGTAGTTTAGTGAATCACCTGGCAATTGGTTGACAAATCGACGTTAATTTAGTCAAGATGTCACCTTCAGGCAGGGTGTGTGCCAGCACACGACTGTTGTTTCTTGTGTTGAATGGGAGCCTACACATATCAGACACTTTTTGTGTTAAACGGTTAAATACATTTATGATCACCAGTTGCTGGACTTTTAAGACACTGATAGGCCAGTTGTAAATATGAAGTCAATTACAAATGCCTGTCTTCTAGCCTCCTCTGGTGTCAGGATTTTGTGGAAAATACTGTCTTCCCCTTTAGCAGGCACTACACACGCGCGTAGGTTGGACTTCTTTCCTAGAGTTAACGCCAGTATCAAAACCTTGGAGAGTAACATTCTTGCTTGAGGCAATCTAATTAAACTTCTCCATGTTGACTCGAAGTGGCCCCCATGGACAGATCAAACCTGTTTTTAGGTTGCAAGTGTTATAAGAAGAAATATTTAATTAGAATGGGGGATATTTGAAATAGCTTTCTCTCTTAGCATTGCCGCCTGCCGGCTTGTTTTCCCTGATGTCATTAATCACCGGTGAATGAAATGTTAAAATTCAGAGTCGGTTATAGCTCCTGTAGAAATCCGCCTTCTGTGGGCAGTTTGTCCAATGACTCAAAATGCCAAATGTCTCTGGATTTGGGCACTTTCCTTTAAGCCAACGGTGCTGAGCGGTTTAGACAATTAACTTTAGACCATTTCTTCAGAAAATGACCCCCAGGCAGGGTATTTCTCCCATAGGGCCTTGGTGTCAGTGGAAATATGGTCACGTTCAGTTTGAGGAAGTAGAGGATGTTCCCTGCTGCTGGGACCATGCAGGGCTTGGTGCTGCCTCTAATCCTACATGAGGAGCTGGGCTGTATAGTACGTGATGGAAGGGAGAGAAAAGACGCAAGCTCAGTGAGGGTTCGAATATAATTTGGTATATTCCTGTATAATTTTTATGGATCAACAAGTTTAAAATCATCTTTCAAAATTGGAAAAGTAGGTTTACTTTGCTTTACCTTCCAGTTGTGCTATAGAAAGTGATATATTAGACTTTATTTTAAAAATGACAAAATGAGTACTTAATACATGCCAGGCACTGGTCAAAGTGCTTTGTGTGTTCTTAACTCATGTGACTACCGCATCAGCCCTTTGAGGTGGGTACCATTATTATCCCCATTTCACAGATAAGGAAACTGAGGCACAGAAATAATGCATAACTTTCCCAAAGCTACTCCCTAGTTGGTGGCAGAGGCAGGACTGAAACACAGTAAGTCTGGCTCTGGAGTTGGGTGGTTAGCCATGTCTTCCACTGTGTGACTTTTTGGTTAATCTGAAGTGTTTTTCCTCCATTCCTGATAGATTTTCAGTAGAGCATATCTCTTAGAACTTCATCTCAAGCTTTCTTCCCACCAATTACTTCCCATCTCCCAAACTCAAAAGCAGTTAGAAAGTCATGATCTGTGAGAGGAAAAGGCACTTTTATGCTCTACTTGTGGTAAGATAAATCTGTATGACCCTTTTTTGTCCAATGTTTTTACTTCTAGAAATGTATTCTAAGGAGATACTCTAAGAAGTATATAGAGAATCTGTTTAAAGTGAAAAAGGACATTATTTTCTCTATTCCTATAAGACAGCCACCACAACCACCATCAGAAAAACAGCATGTTTATAATTTTAAACAATCTAGTAGAATTCATTTGAAAACATCAGTGGTAGTTACCTGTGTTTGCCAAGTTGTGGATAATTTTTATTCTATACTTTGGCTTCGGAGTGTTTTCCACCTATTCTACGATAAATACGTGTACTTTTGTAATCAGAAGAAATAAATATTTAAAATTGTATTTTCTGTGGGGTCACAGGTATTTATAAAAGGAAGGAACAGAGAAAAAAATGTTGATAGGAAAAACACCAAAAAGTTAATAGTGGTTGTTTTTACCTGGTGAGATTGAGATAGTGTTTAACGTCTTTTAATTTATACATGTTTTCTAATTTTTTAAAAATAAAAACATTATTTAAACAATATAACACTTTCTTTTTAAATGGAAAAAAGAGAGTCTGGGTGGGGAAGTTCAAAACTGGCTGGAGCATTTGCACTGGGGGTTCCATGGCGGTCCCACTTGCCTCTTCGCCCTGCTCCGCCTGTGGTCCTGGCCATCCTGCTCACCAGCTGGGGACCACCATGTCTCCAGTGCCTGGCACATGATAGGCTTTCATATGTTTGCTTAATGACCGAACTAAGTAGTTGTGGAGTAAATTATTACTGTTTAAAAATGTATTATTTTTGCTTTGTGAGGCATGCTTTTCTTCCAGTGACAGTTACCTCTAACAATCCTGTCTCCTGGGCCAAACGTCCACTTCCTGGTGGAGTTCAAGTAGGCGTGCATCATGTTGCCTTGGTGCTCCAGGGCTGCAGGGGGCACCAGCCATCCCTGTTCAGGGAGAAGCCACTGGACCACCACTTGCCTGGGAGAATCACGGTGTGTGCTCAGACCCTGCCTTCTGATGGTGTCTATCCATCCATGATGAAGTTTCTGGTGGGGAGGTGGGGGCGACAGTTAAGTCTGGAGAATAACCACAACGCTCAGAATGGCTGGGGGCCAGTCAGCACGGGAGGGATCACAGCCCCTCGCACCCCTCCTTCCCCAGGGTCTTCCCCACTGGGAACTGAGATTCTGCCACCAGAGATACATCTCTTTAGTTTAAGATTTCTGGCAGGGGTAACATTTAAATAGTATCAGAGATTTACACTACACTGTGACTGAAAGTTCCCAAAGCGTGTTTGGGCAAGAAAGGTTGGGGAAGTCCTGTTATCTATTCTTTGACAGATTGTACAAGTAGGTTAGGAGCCTTATATATAGGGTGACCATATAATTAACTTATCGTCCAAACTGGGGTGTTTCTGAGAGTGAAAAGAGGTGCTAATTTGATAGGATACCAGGGCAACAGGCAAAATCTGGGAGTGTCTTGCTTCCACAGGGTTGTATGATCTCCCTGTGGGTGGATTTATCTCATTTAATGCTTGTAGCAATGATAAGCTGGGTAACTTCCCCATTCTATAGACAAGGAAACTTAGGCTCACACACCCGAAGCCCCTGGTTTCAAAGTCTCTAGTCTGACACCCCTTGAGGTATAAGATCAGTGGTTCCTAAAGTCACAGGAAAGGGATATCGCCGAAGGGGGCGTGGGAGAGGCCTCGAATGAGGGAGAATGAGGAACAACTCAACAATACCTTGTTAACTTAATGATTTTTCAAGGACCGGCCCTGGTCTCAGCCTGGAAGGGCTCTGGAGCAAGGCTTGCGGCTGGAAACGTCCCCTGACCCTTTGCCACTCGGCCTCGGAGGGGCCTCACTGCCAGCTGTCAGATCACATCTTCAGATGCGAAGCATCCATGCTCCACGCTTGTGTGCGTGGCCTGCTGGGAGGCCAGCGTTCTGGTGTGGTTTGCATTCCTTCTGCGTGGTTGCCTTTTTGTCCCACAGGTCAAGGTCATGAGTGGGCATCTCTCACACAGCTCACAGCAGTTTAGGAGTCCTCCCACACTGTTAGGATTTAAAACTTTCCCTGGACTTTTGCTTCATGAACAAGGAGAAGAGGGGCACAAACTTGTTTCACAACCTGGCCAGGCTTCCATTGCAGACAGCCCGGGAGGGTTTGAGGCACCTGTGCTTTGTGTCAGGGCCCAGGACCCCATGGGAGGAACGAGGGTCCTCAACATGGCTCATAGATTAGTACAGGTGTTTCCCTGAAGCAGGAGCACACTCCCTCCCCTGCCAGGTGAGTAACCGCCTCCCTCCTCTCCCGTACCAGGGCTCATTCCAAGTCAGTCTGACCGACACAGACGCGTGCACCATGTGGAGATCACTTATGAGTAGTAAGGCCCCTCCTTTCAACTCCCACTTTTCATGGCTGCTCACACCGTGGCCTCCTCCCAGGAAGTGGTCATCAGAGCTGAGTCTGAGCTCTTACCGGGAGTCTTTGGGATGTCCCAAGGAGACACTTTGGCATGAAGAGACATTATTGCCATTCATCACCAAGGGGACTGTGGCTATGACCAAGAGCACCTGACTGGACTAAATCGGATGATGCTTCTCCAGCGCATCTCTCAAGAAAAGCCAGGGCCCTCGTGGACACCTCTGTTCTTTATCAGGGGCTGCCTTTCTCACAGTCTCTTCTAGGCCTGAACTCCTTCTTTTGCATTTATTTTAAAAAATGTATCATTTCATCATCCTGTATTTTTCCCTTACTCCATTCTGTTCTAGGTCAAACTAGATACGGAGTTCACCCATTTCCATGATTTCTACCAGAAAACCAAAACCCAATTCTAGGTTCCATGAAGATGACAGTGGATGCATCCTTTCAAACTTGCTCCAAATTCCTACATACAAAAAGAACAGCTGGCTAGACAGAAAAGAACCCAGAAACAAATGGTCAACATTTGTTTGTTACCAAACGAACACTCCAAGCCCCTCCCCTCAAAGCTAGGTATTCTTACGACTCTCCAAATGGAAGAAGTGATAAATCACCAAGAGCCACCAGATCTACGTGGTGTCAGCAGACCTACATTTCTGTGCAGCAGAAAGCCAAGGGGAGCCACAGAGGGTCCGATGGACCTGCCAACAGGAAAGCCCAAAAACATCCAACAGGTGTTCCCTGGCAACATGGCGGGCCTGTTCAGAAGCAGCAGCCGAAACTGGGGGCAGGGCTTGCTGCTGTCATCGCAGGGGAGCACAAGGGCCCTCAGGAAGGTGAGAAGACGGCAGGAGCAGCCTAGCCTGGGTAAACTCCAGAAACTAATCTGCTAAAAAATGTCAATGGCCTTCTATTGTTTAGAGCATTAATTCTAGAATTTTTTTTTTAGCTTAGACATTTAAAACCTTTCATAGTTTCACCCTAATGTACCTTTCTAGTATAATTTCCAACCACATCTTTCAATGTTCTCAACAGTCCCACTTGCATCCCCCAACTTCTTGTTTCTCTAATTTCGCCCCAGCCACTATGGTATGGTTTGGGTCAATTCTGGACATTGCTGAAACAGGCAGGATCAAGGCACAGTTGATGGCTCTCAGTTAACTTCTGGTAAAAAATTTTTATAAATACAAATTCCTTTTGGAAGAGAATACTGTTTCTGTTAGGCAAAGTTCTCTTAGTTCCATGTACGCAGACAAAAGCAAGTCCCTGCCACTGCCGTTCTTACTTCAACATGCTAGTGTCCCTTGACTTTCTCTATTTTAAATAATAATGTTTTCACTCAAAAAATTTTTCATTACTATAAAAGAAAATTTTATCACAAATTTGGAGGAAAAGGCTAAAAGGCATTTGCTTGATTTTTGAGATGAGGATAGAGCACTTCCTTTTTCCCGAGGAGTGCCACCAGGTTCGAGGTCCACACCCGGCACCGTGGAGATGCCTGTGGTAATGCGAAGGCTCTCCTGGTCCCCAGTGGTGGCAATTCCTTGGGGAGATGGATGCACATACAGGAACTAGGCAGGAAGCGTGATGTCAAGGGCCCTCCTGGCAACTCTGGACGTGCCCTGTCCTCTGCCCCCATGGGATGGGATGGGAACAAGGCTGCCCTTCTTCAGAGAGGGCATGTATGCAGCATGTTCCTTTCCTTCCACCAAATGTGAGTGTGATGATTTTGGGGTGGGAGGAAGATTGTGATAGGTAGAATCCCACCACATCCTCGGTCAGAGAAACAGATGTACCGTATGATTCTGAGTGTGGCACCCAGGATTTGGGTCTAGTTCAAGCACACAGCTCATAAAACCCCAGACAACAAAACGTGAAGATGTCAAAGATAAAAGGGTTTCTTTCAGATGCCATAAAATACTGTTTAAAACCATTTTAACCATAGCATTCTAACCTTTACATTTCTATTTTTATGCTGCAAAAAAAAGACTGTTCAGTATACTAACCAAGTCTCAGGAAATGAACATCTTCTAGCCATTAAAAGCAGGTTCTACTAGTCCGGTAATGACACTTGAATCACTTCGCGATAGGAGCCTTGCCATCGTGCTCTGGAATGCGTTCATTTCCTCATGCTCAGGACTCTGCTAATGCTTTAATTCCTGTAGGTAAATCCTGTGGCAAAAAGCAATACTACATCTGAAATCTCCGACAAAAAGTCATCCAAGTTTTTCTATAACTTAAGGAAGGTTTGCTGTAACCAATTTAAGATAGCAACGTACATACATATTCAATAGGTCTCCACAATAATTATGGGGAGACTTGAACCTCCAAACATTTAGCTAATATACTTCCCAGGTATCATTTAAATTAATAGCCAAATCATAATGATAAAAGACATAGATGACACGTATTAAGCTTTGTGCTTGCTGTGTTATGATCTTTTCATGTCTTCCCGGCATGTCTGAGGCGGGTACGGTTTGTCTGCTCCACTTTGGAGTGTGAGAGGCGAGACTTAGAGGTGAATGAGACTAACTTGCCCGAAGTCAAACAGGTCCAATCTGTCTGGCTCAAGAGCCCAATTTCACAATCACTTTTGATAGACTGCATTTGCCAACTTAAAGTTTTTCTATTAATAAAATGCTACATAAACTTTCTTAAAACCGGAAAGTATGTTTGAAACGTAAAAAGTCCCTCTTTCGACCCTGGAGTTGGGAGCTGGGGGACCGCGCTGTTCCCCGTGTGAAGGCGATGTAGTGACAAGAAGCGGCTTAGTCCCCCAACCCCCGTCTTAGTTTTCTCATTTGTGTAATGAAGGAATGGAGCTGCACGCTCTCCCAGGGCACTTCTCCTTCTGACATTCATGCATTTGTCATTTCAACAAAATGTTTATTTAAATGTCTACTATAAGGAAAGTACTGGGTGATAGAATCATAGTAATGGAATAAGGAGATGTGATCCCTGAGTGTAAAGAGCTCACAGTCTTATGGAAAAGAAAAATTCACAGACAAACCATCAGGGTCTAATGTAGTCTGTGCTGTAAAAGAATGTGTATATGTGCATGTGTATGTATATATAACAGATGTAGTTATAGCTATACACACTCATAGATACATACACATATATATACACAATTACACACACACACACACACACACGTACATGCCTGTGGGGACAGAGCAGAGTCAGGGTCTTGGGAGCTGGGTGGTTTCACACAAGGGTGACCATGAACTCCGTGGGGAGAAGGGGCCGGGTCTGTTTTCAAACCCCATGTATCCCTGGTCCTGGCAGGCCAGTAAATTTTTGTTGAACGGTTGTATGCATGAAAATGAGACATGATCTGGATTGTAAGTAATCAACAGGGGTTCCCCAGGTGGAGAAGAGGGGGCTCAACATTTATTCCAGGCATCGGGAACAGCACGCACAAAAGTAAGGGACACATACCTCGTGGTGGGTTAAGGAAGCATTGGAACCTTGGGCCCAGGAGCAGGGTGTGCATGGGCTAGGAGCAGCAGATGAGGTTACACGAGATAGATTTGGGCCAGGTTCAAGGTGGGTCGGAAGCCATGGGGTTCCGCTGACATGAAACTCTGTGGAGTTCTTTTAGGGTGGACTTTTGACTTAAGGAGACCTGTAGTGCTGCTTGTTCAGTAGAGCTCTGTATGCCTAACTTATTCACAGGTATTGTACCCAAATTATTCAGTATGACTACTTATAAGTAAAAGGGCAATAATGGAAACTCTACCAGGAAAGAATATTGTGGGTAAATACCTATCTTAAGAAAAAAATACCCAACTTTACCAACCTAAATGAGAATTGTTGGCATTAAACAACAGGTAGCAGATTGAACTTGAGCAATCTGTTCAGAGCAGGAAGCTCTTTTGCCTTTAAAGGATTTATGGGTCTAGGAGGATTCAGAGTGAGAATTAGTGTGATGCAGCCTCAGAAATGTGATTTTTCAGCTCCACCCACCATGAGGGAGGAAGCTATTTCTCTGCTCCTTGAAGCTGGGCTGGCCTTAGGACTTCTATTGGCTCCTGGGATGGAATAGAAGTGATGGAGTGCCAATTTTGAGCTCAACAGGCCTTATTTGCTTCCACTCACTCTCATATACTGCCAACATACGAACAAGCCTGGCTTAGCTTGCTGGTTGTTAAAACCTAGCCAAGCTCCCGACATGTGACTGAGGATGTCCTAGACCAGCCACCCCCCAGCCAACCTGCCAGCTGACTGCAGACACGTGAGCAAGTGCAGCCAGTCAAGATCAGCCAAACAAAGCCCAGTTCAGCAGAACTGCCCAGGTGACCTGAAGAATTGTGAGCAAGATAAATGGTAGCTAGTTTATTTATTTATTTTATTTATTTCAGCATATTATGGGGGTACAAATGTTTAGGTTATGTATATTGCCCTTGGCCTCCCCTCCCCCCTGAATTGGTAGCTAGTTTAAGCCAAAAAAGAAAGAGAGGTGGGGGAGAGAGAGGGAGAGAGAGAGAGAGACAGAGAGAGAGAGAGAGAGAGAGAGAGAGAGAGAGAAGAAAAGGAAGAAAGACAAAAAGAGAGAAAGAAAAGAAAGAAAGCAAATGTGATGAAAAATGGTAATGGTAATTTAGCAAACATCTAGCACTTAGTACTAGGTAGGTGGTGCTAGGCTTCCCACTTTATACACCTTATTTCACTTAATTAGCTCTTGGTTACATCAAATTGGTTCATAAATGTATCAGATCCCTCTTCAAAGGGAAGTTTGGTTCCAAAGACTGCTGGCTTGCTTTGCCAAGCTGTATGCCAACAGGGTTTTATACAAAGGATTGGAATCAGACAAATCTGGGTTTGAATTCAAATCCACCTCTTACCGTCTGTATAATATAACCTTGGTGACATAGTCAAAATTAACCTCAATGCCCATTTCTGCATCTGAAAAGTGGGCTTAAATAATGCCCACCCCCATTATTGCAGTGAGGACCAAACAAGCCAGCTTAACCCAAGTACCTGTTACAGTGCTTGCACGCAGCAGTGCGCAGCAGTAACAGCTGCTACTGCCATTGCCACCTGTGAATTTAAGCTGGGCATGAATGGAGGGGAATTTTTTAAGTGGAGCTCTCAACCCTTCCCCAGCCTGCACCCTGCAGACCTGTGCACGGGACGGCCACTTTGGGAGCATCCCCAGGCTTGTGTTTAAGTTCTTCCTGTACCTCATTTTCTCGCAGTTAAGGGATATATCAGAGAGTGACAGTGACCTCATAGGCACCATCTTCAAGCTACTCTCAAATTATCAATAAAGACTAAAGGATTGCAAATTTGAATAGTTTCTTTTCTACAAATCACTGGCAGCAAGCTGACACCTGTCAGGACCTAGCAGGATGCCATCCACCATGGCTCTGAAGGTTTAATCAGGTGCAGAGAGAACCACCACTTCTCTCTGCTGAACTGACTGAGCTTCACTTGGACAAAGGCGGTGCTAGATTTTTCTGTTCTTGGCACGTGGTGTGTTGTCTGGCGCATAAAAAGTAATTGATAAATATTTGCTGAATGAACAGTTCTACTCCTCCTTTTGAAGGAAGGGACAGAGCAAAGGTTTTCTCCCCCAGTAAATCCAGGAGCCCTCCGGAATTGGAAGGGGAGAATTGGACAGAACACCACAGTTTGGAGGATAAACACCAGCCTCCTCTCAGCAGCTTTATCTGGCCAGGGAGAACGACAGCGGCTTTGTTAGCAAGCGGAGCATTCACAACAGGCACGGTCCCACTGTGAAGCTATTAGGGGCTTTAGTGTCTTTTCAAGTTCTTGTTTAAACTGTCTCTTGAATTTCAAGTCCCAGAGTCTTCTTTCCTGATTGAAAAATCTCCTGCTATAAAGAGGTGAGGGACCACGAGCTCTAAATAAGGTAAGTAAATAAATATAGAATATTAGACGGCAATGAATGCTAAGCAAAAAATGAAGCAGAGAACAAAGGACTGAGGGTATCAAGGGGGAATGCAACTCTGCATAAGAGGGTTAGAGAAGGATTCACTAATAAGGAGAACTTTGAGTAGAGATATGAAGTCAGTGAAAGAGTGAGCCAGGGGTATCCCGTGTGGAGAGTCCCAGGCAGAACGAGCGGCAGGTGCAAAGGCCCTGGAGGTGGGATCAGGTTTAGTATGGTTGCAGGCGATCTCGGAGAGCCCTGTGGCTGTTGAAGAGTGTGGTGAGCAAGAGCAGTCAGAGGAGATGTTCTAGAGGAAATAGGCTTTGGGCTTCAGGTCCTGGAGAATCTGGCAGGCCACAGTAAAGATACCAGCTTTGCTGTGCATGAGTTAAGAGGGTTTTGAGCAGATGGGTGCTGGGGTCTGTTGGCTGGTTTGACAGAATCACTCTGGCTGCTCTGTTGAGAACAACATTGAAAGAGGACAAGGATGGAAGTTGAGAGAGCCATTAGGAGGCCAACAGGTAAGGGATGATGGTGACTTAAAAGATGGTTGGGGCTGGGCGTGGTGGCTCAGACCTATAATCCTTGCACTCTGGGAGGCCGAGGCGGGAGGATCACTCAAGGTTAGGAGTTCAAGACCAGCCTGAGCCAGAGTGAGACCCCATCTCTACTAAAAATAGAAAGAAATTAATTGGCCAACTAAAAATATATAGAAAACAAAATTAGCTGGGCATGGTGGCACATGCCTGTAGTCCCAGCTACTTGGGAGGCTGAGGCAGAAGGATTGCTTGAGCCCAAGAGTTTGAGGTTGCTGTGAGCTAGGCTGATACCACAGCACTCTAGCCTGGGCAACAGAGTGAGACTCTGTCTCAAAAAAAAAAAAAAAAAAAGAAGAAGGTTATATGAAACTAAGACTAAGGAATAAAGACAAACCAGACAAGTGATTTTCACAGGAGAAAGAGAGAAAGCCAGCATTCAAGAGAGACTAAGGCCGGGTGCGGTGGGTCACGCCTGTAATCCTAGCACTCTGGGAGGCCGAGGTGGGCGGATCGTTTGAGCTCAGGAATTAGAGATCAGCCTGAGCAAAAGCAAGACCCCGTCTCTACTAAAAATAGAAAGAAATTAGCTGGACATCTAAATATATATATATATATGTATATATATATAAAAATTAGCTGGGCATGGTGTCGCATGCCTATAGTCCCAGCTACTTGGGAGGCTGAGGCAGGAGGATTGCCTAAGCCCAGGAGTTTGAGGTTGCTGTGAGCTAGGCTGACGCCACGGCACTCTAGCCCCGGAAACATAGTGAGACTCTGTCTCAAAAAAAAAAAAAAAAGAGAGAGAGAGAGAGAGAGAGACTGACTAAGAAATGGAGGATAAATATTTGGAAAAGAATAAAACACATTAAAAACAGTTGAACAAATTATACCAGGACGTTTTATGTATGACAAAAAAAGCAATTTTAAAAATAAACTTGGCCTATAACTTTTCATTTTACCACTTTAAAATATTTTAATGTAAAACAACAGTCTTAAATTCTGGGTGTGTGTGTGTGATTGTTAAAGTAGTACATTTTTACTGTAAATCCTGAAACATATAGGAAAGAAAACGTCATTCATGAACTCAATACTCAAGATAACTATGGTTAGACTATTATATTTTCTATACTTTGATTTTTATTAGGAAACTGTTCTTTCCCCTTTATCAACTCATCTTGAGTTCTTAACAGTTTATAAAATTAAAACTAGTTTTTACATTTATTAATATATGAAAGATTTTACCACTAAAAAAGTGTTTTTTAATTGCAATGTAACTATGAAAGCAAAATGCCTTTTTTAGACAGAGCTGCATTTCTTTTTATAAACTGTGCACTTACTATCTAACTCTAGTACTGATTGTCAGTAGAAAGAAACAGTATATTGACTGCAGCACGTTAGATTTAAACGGACTCATTGGAAGTGAACCAAGTATTATGAATCCCTTACTTGGAAACCTAATCTATATTGGAAGTAAAAGGTTTTTAGGTAAATATGCATATCCCATAATGGTAGGGTTGCCAAGAGATCTTTCAAAATAATAGATCCTATTTGCTCTGGTGAAATAAAACAATTCAAGGAGGATGAAGTTGCATTTTACTAGAACAAAATTTTATAGAAATTTTTCTTTTAGGGATACCCTACTGTGAAACTGACAGCTCTGATGAACTCTGGTAAAATATTCAGCCTCTCACCTGATATAAGGGACCTCTTAAAGATCTGTCCCAGTTCCCACAGCAGGGACTGTAGTTTGGAGGCAATCTTGAGCATACGTGCTTGGCAATTAGCTCTTCAATTGCCATGTGCTTGAAGAAGATTTACTCTCATTTTTAACAAAAGCCAACCTTGAAGGTAATCTACTGACAAAGGTAACAAATGAAGATAATGTTCAATCTACAACACATAGTCTCTCTCTCTCTCTCTCTAGACTCTCTCTGATATGACATCACCCCACTTAAGTCAGGATCCAGAATGAAAATACTGTTCTAATCCTACCAAGAAAATCTAAAATTGAAATGTAAAATATATGGTAAGATGATTTGAATTGCATAATTTTTTTCATTTTTTTGTTCTTTATAGTCAAGAAAATTAATTGTATAAAGTGTTAAAAATCTAATTAACACCTTCAGGATTAATCAAATTCTTATTATATTCCTAAAATAACAGATTGCTGTGGAAAAAACTGTAAGAATTTCTAGAAATATAAATAAGATTGTGGAAACTAAAAATTTAGATAACTGATACAATGGTAACAGTGAAAAACAAATGAGTGATTTGAAAGGTAAAGCTGAGTAAATCTTGAAGAATACAGAACAAAAAAAGATGAGAAACACAAAAAAACAAATCCCTGGAATGTCAAGTGGTCCAATATTTGTCTAACGGGAATTCCAGAAAGAAGAAATGGAAAGAAAGAAATCATTTAAAAAATAATGTAAGAAAATTCCTCTGAATTGAAGAAAGGTTTGAATTTTCAAACTGAAAAACCTATCCAGTGCCAAGCAAAATGTGTGAAAAGATCCACACCTACGTACATCTAAGTGAAATTTCACAATTCCGATGATAAAGTAAAAGTCTTAAAAACTTACAGAGAACAAACTTGAGAGGATAAAACAAAAATATAACAAGACAAAAAGCAATGGAATGATTCTGGCTGGCATCTAAATTCTTATTAGACTGGAGATTAGAGCCTAGAGCACAATGGAGACTGGAGGATAGAGAACAATGGAGTAGTGGTTTCAAAGTTGTAAGGAAAATAATTTTGATCTTGAAACCTTTACTCAGCCAAATTACTACTCAAATGTGAGGGCAAGATAGAAATATTTCTGAACATGAAAGGATTCATAATGTTTACAACCCACGCACATACTATAATACATACATTACTTAAGAAGTAATTCAACAAAGAAACAATGACTTACGAGAAAGAGAATGACATGAGATTTTTAAAAAATGTTGCTTCTGAGGAGAGCCCAGAAAGAAGAAAGAAAAAAATGATGATAAGAAATCAAAGACAATCCACTGGATGATGACTTTTGACACATTCTCCCCAAAGTCGCAGGAGCTTTCAGTAACTAATGCAGGATTTTTATTTCCTATGAATCCAAGCACAATACTTTATTGTGCAGTGAATGCTTACATCATCATAATTCTGATGTTTTTATTGTATTTAAATTTTTAGTTCTGAAGATAAAACATATATCATTTAATAATAGAATATGACAAAACTGGGAGAGGGTAAATTATCTCCCCAGTTTTGAGAGAGTTCTTATTACAGAATAACAATAGATTTTGAGGAAGAAGAAGAAGAAGAAAAAAAAAACTTCAGAAGCTTGCTAAGGGCAGTGACTTCTGGAAAGTGACAGTAGGGGTAGGTAGTTTTTTCCTTTTCCATTTCCTTTTTTTATGCCCTGTTTAATTTGATTTTGCTTACCATGTATATAGGCATAACTTTAATTCTTTAAAAAATTATTTAAAAAATAAATAGAAGGCACTCTCATTAATAAAAGGTATAATATTATACTGAATGAATTATTATATGACTCTATCAATAAAATACTGACCAAATGGAGAGAAATAAATACATCTATAGGTACTGACATTAAAAATTGTCCTTAAATTGGCCAGGCGCGGTGGCTCACGCCTGTAATCCTAGCACTCTGGGTGGCCGAGGTAGGCGGATCGCTCAAGGTCAGGAGTTCGAAACCAGCCTGAGCAAGAGCGAGACCCCCGTCTCTACTATAAATAGAAAGAAATTAATTGGCCAACTTAGATATATATAGAAAAAAAATGAGCTGGGCATGGTGGTGCATGCCTGTAGTCCCAGCTACTTGGGAGGCTGAGGCAGGAGGACTGCTTGAGCCCAGGAGTCTGAGGTTGCTGTGAGCTAGGCTGACGCCACGGCACTCACTCTAGCCCGGGCAACAAAGTGAGACTCTGTCTCAAAAAAAAAAAAAAAAAAAAAATTGTCCTTAAGTAAAAAAAATCAGAAATTACAATGGATAATTAGATGATCCTACCTATGTTAAAAAATTATGAGTATGGTATATGTATATGTAAATGTAAGATGTTTCAGTGTTATAACAACAATTTACTCAAATGGTAGGAGCCTTTGAAGAGATTTCATTGTTGTAAACTACATTTTTATTTTTGAGACAGGGTCTTGCTCTGTCACTCAAGCTGGACTATAGTGGCATCTTAGCTCACTGCAACCTCTAACTCCTGGCTCAAGCAATCCTCCTGCCTCAGCCTCCCAAGTAGCTAGGACTACAGATGTGTGCTACCATGCCAGGCTAATTTTTAAATGTTTTTGTAGAGATAGGTTCTTGCTGTGTTGCTCAGGCTGGTCTTGAACTCCTGGCCTCATGTGATCCTCCCACTTCAGCCTCCCAAAATGCTAGGATTACATGTAAGCTACATTTTAAATAAGCAGAATTCATAGGCTGTCCTGTGGTTTCTTTTAGGTCTAGCCTAAACTTTTTATAGCCATTGGATATGTAAGTCTGTACTACTGAACATTTTTGGTATTATTCTCAAAAGAATAAGACAGAATTTCAAAAATATTTAAAATATTAACATGTTAATTATTCCAGCTGTTACCCAATCTGGCAAACCTCAGATACATTAATTATTCACTCTAAATAGTGTTTTATACTTAGAAAAACCAAACTGAACCAAAAAAGAGGGCTTTTTTTAATATTGAAAAAACTGAAAATATACATCATAAAATTCAAGTAAGTTGGATTTCTGGCATTAAAGCAACTCTAAAAACTAGTAACGTTATTAACAGTCTGTGTTTGCTTCAAACAACATTAAAACATATTTAGTCATAAGCCCTCTTTTTAATAATTTAGCTTTTTCTTACCAGGCTATTTTCTTTCCAGGCTTCTGGGAATTTGGGTCTCTGTTTTTCCCTAGACACAAGAACCTGCATATCCTCAAAAGTAGGATGGTTTCCAACTTCTGTCTGAAAAGCCATCTGGTATTCTGGTACAGATTCCCCTGTGTATTTGTAGAAAAGAATGATAAAATAAAATTTCCAGTTATCATAAATGATAGAATAACATGGGCATTGCTGATACCAAGCAAAGCAAAGAAATTGTGTCACAATCCTTTTTTTTTAAACCCCTTCTGGCACATATGGAAATCCTAAAGAGACCCTGTTGTAGATTTAATGCATTATTAATACAAAATTTACTTAGAATAGTCTCAAATATTTTTTGATAAATCAAATGGTAGTTTCAATGATGGATAGGTATTTTAAAATGGTTTCTAGTTATTACTAAATTCAGGGAAAAAAGATTATTTGTTTATAAGTTGTACTTAATACTTGAAAACATTTCTGAATTCTGATTCCATGGAGGTTATGAGAAAAAAGTCTAGGATGTAGTACAACAAATATGTCTGTAGAACCAAACATAAGTGGGTGGGTTGAACAGTCACCATGTCTGATCATATATCATAGCCTCTATTATAATCCAGCCAGATTGTATCACATGTCATAAAAATTTTTATGATAAGGGCTGACACAGGGCTGCCATATTGCAGCAGGACAGTAATTATGACACTGAAGATGTTTCACTGTTTGATGCAGAAGAGGAGACAATTATTAGACCAAAAAAAATCCAAAATTAGACACCCAGTGGCATCATTTTTCCACGTATTCTTTCACGTCAGTGCAATTATAGTCTATTTTCTCTGTGAATTGCTCAGCAACAGCTTTATTGCCTATATGGTGATAATTATCTTGTCATGTGACTTTTGGGCAGTGAAGAATGTCACAAGTAAACTAATGGTTGACCTACATTGGTAGAATCACAATCTTGGAAAACAGTTTTTAAAATAGAACACTGGAGATGATTAGACTTCCTGAATAGAAGGAGAGAGCTTATGTGTTTTGTTGCATTGAGGAACATCTGGAGAAATTCTTGACTCTGAATCTTTTAAAGTTCAGTCCATGTTTCAACAAGGAATGTTAGGTTTGTTTTTCCACTTAACAATGTTATTTAAAGAAAAGAAAAATAATTTTCACATTAAGTTTTTATTTTCTTTCTAGCACTTTTTATTTTCTTTCTAGCACTACTCACTAGAAACATTGTCAAAATTTGTTTTATGGTATACATATGTGCACGTAGTCATGCAGTATCAATGTATCCCAAATTAATGAAAGTGTGTTCACTTACATATATTATGGAGACCTTCACATTTTGATTCGTAGAACATAGGAAGATGCTCTTAGTCTATTTCAAAGCTCTACATGTTTACATATTATTTCTGTTGATTATTTTCATTAGTTTTGCTTCCATGGTAAGAGTGAGCACTTTGCCTTATGTATGTTCAAAATAATTGTTAATTTTTAATACGTACTTCATGGTGGAAGATATACACCAGATATTCTCAGATATACACAAATAAAAACCAAATTCAGGCCAGTGGTGTTACCTAGTTTCTAAAATTTTGTTTATTTTTATTCATAGCAAGTCATTTACTTGAGGCACAATTAACATAAATGGAATCTTCATAATTTATGTTTAAGAGATTGCTGCTGTTCTATTTATTTTACAGAAAAGATAGCCAGATTTTACTTTGGAACTTCCTGGAAGCTCTTCAGTAGTCCTTGGGCTAATAAAATCTATCTTTTATCACTAAAAGAGCATTATTCTTATGTCATAAGGAGAATAATCTTGGCATAATAAATGCCTAAAAGACATTTTATTCTATGAATCTTTTTTTTTCTTGCTATAATGGGGATATTTTAAATCATGCATTTGTATTAATAGCATTTCTTAAAGCAACATATGTAACTATAAACTAAACCAATCTACAATGCCTACAATCTGTAGGCATCTGAAAATTCTATTGTAGGTACTATAAACTTTATTGGAGTCTTTTTAATCAGCAGATTATATTGTGAATATATTTGTACATTGTTAAAATATTTTTCAACTGTTTTATTTAAATGAATAAGCGTCTTTATTGGAGTGATAGCTTTGAAGGTGCAAAACTTTGTATTTTATAAAACTCTACTGTTTACAAAGCAAAAAGAAGTTTATGATAATGAGCATTTGACAGAAAAATAAATACACTGATTTTTTAAAAATTCCTTTTATGTAACAATCAGTATTTAGGTTATAGATTTTTGAATATCATTAACTATTCATCTACTGTTTAATAACTCTATTCATTGCCAATAAGCATAACCAACTTATTTTACAAAATGTTATAAAATTAAATTTATGAATAAACATATTGAACCACACAGAAGACCCTTGGGACCAACACTTAGAAAACCAATGGTCTAGTGAAAATCTTGGCAAAGAGAATGAAAAAAAGAAAAGGAAATAGTGTTTACAAATAATTCATTGCTTCCAATTCCTTACAGGGTCAACTCAGGAAACATTATAAGCAGAGCTTGTCTCAAATGCTCAGAGTGTACATAAGGAAAATGATGAATGCTAAAGTAATCAGAGACCAAGCTAAACACAGTTAGATAAGCTATCACTGGTAATTAATTAAACTGTCCTCAGATGAAAACTTGCAGTAATTTTTTAAGAAAATTGCCTGATTCACATCCTTCTGCTAATATTTCTGAACACTAGATGGCAATGAACTAAAGGTTTAAATGAAAGTAAAAAGATTGTTATATAAAAGTTGAGTTATTTAATATAGGTAAAGAAAGAAGACATAACTGCTTCACTTCAAAACATCAACTTTTGACAGTAGTTCTTACCTGGGAAGAGGTCTGTACATCTCATGAATATCTCCCAATAGATTAGTCCAAGTGCATACATGTCTACTTGTTTCAAGGCTGATTCACAGTCCCTCAGGTTCACAGCCCCCTCTAGCACTTCTGGTGCCATATATCTGATTGTGCCAACCTGATAAATTAGAGTGGTATTTTTCAGAGAGAGAATGTAGCATATTCTGAAGGGCAGACATTAGACCAGAAGTTATATGTAAATTTCAGTAATATCAGTGATGTTATTTGATCCTAAGCATGTCACTAAACCTTTCTATACCTTATTTTTTTTCCTATAAAATGCCCTTCCTATGGCCAGGCACAGTGGCTCACTCCTGTAATCCTAGCACTCTGGGAGGCCAAGTCGGGAGGATCGTCTGAGGTCAAGAGTTCAAGACCAGCCTGAGCGAGAATGAGAAGACCCTGTCTCTACTAAAAACAGATAAAATTACCCGGGCATGGTGGCATGCACCTGTAGTCCCAGCTCCTTGGGAGGCTGAGTCAGGAGGATTGCTTGAGCCCGGGAGTTTGAAGATTTTTTTGTGAAAGAAAAGAATATACTCAATTATGGCTGGTGGGGGTGGCTCGTGCCTGTAATCCTAGCACTCTGGTAGGCTAAAGCAGGAGGATTGCTTGAGGCCAGGAGTTTGAGACCAGTCTGAGCAAGAGTGAGACCCTGTCTCTACAAAAACTAGAAAAATTAGTTGGGTGTGGTGGTGCACACCTATAGTTCCAGCTACTCGGGAGGCTGAGGCAGGAGGATCACTTGAGTCCAGGAATATGAGGTTGCTGTGAGCTAGGCTGACGCCACAGCACTGTCGCCCAGATAACAGAGTGAGACTCTGTCTCAAAAAAAAAAAAAAGCCCTTCCTGAATAATTAAATTGTGATAAATACATTTTAGTGAATCTTCTTCATCAATCAAAAAGAATGACCTAGACCTTCACGTGTATATCAACACAAAACACTTGTAAGACACAGTAAGTGAGAAAATTGCAAAACATTATATATACTATTTAATATTTTAAAACATTCACAAAAATATACACACACACATACACACCTATATGTGTGTGTGTATATATACATATATATATAGAGAGAGAGAGAGACACACACACACACACACACACACACGTTTGTGAATGCAGGAAAAAAAGTTAGAAAAGATATGTTCCACATTGTAATAGTGAGTATCAGAAGGTGGACTGTCCTATATCAACCTTGGTAATTTGTTTGTTTGCTTTGTTTTGAGACAGGGTTTCACTCTATTGCCCTGAGTAGAGTGCTGTGGCATCAGCCTAGCTCACAGCAACTTCAAACTCCTGGGCTCAAGCGATCCTCCTGCCTCAGCCTCCCAGGTAGCCGGGACCAAAGGCATGCGCCATCATGTGCAACTCATTTTTCTATTTTTTGTAGAGATGGAGTCTCGCTATATTGCTCAGGCTGGTCTCAAACTCCTGGCCTCAAGCGATCCCTCTGCCTTGGCTTCCCAAAGTGCTAGGACTGCAGGCATGAACCACTATGCCCGGCCTCAAACTTGGTAACTTTACTCTTGCTTGAAAAATTAGTTCCTGAGTGGGTGCAATGGTTCACATCCATAATCCTAGTACTTTGGGAGGCTGAGGTGGAAGGATCGCATGAAACCAGGAGTTCCAGACCAACCTGGACAATGCAGTGAGACCCCTTCCCTACAAAAAAAAAATTAGCTGGGCATAGTGGCATATGCCTGTAATCCCAGCTACAGGCAAGCTGGGATTGGTAAGCTGAGGTGGAGGATTACTTGAGCTCAGAAGTTCCAGGCTACAGTGAGCTATGATTGAGACACTGCATTCTAGCCTGGGCCACAGACTAAAACCTTGCCTCTAAAAGGTTTTAGAGACATATAAAAAAACCCAAAAATCAGTTTCTATAAATTTCTTCCTAATGCTCATCAAAAGGACTTGGAATAGCAGTGATTTCCAAAATGAACTGATGAACTTTACAAAGGCCTTTATGCAATGTCTTTTGTATTTCTTAATTTTGTAATTCCCAATATTCTATAATTGGAAGTATATAAAGATAATTTTCCTATGCAGTGGATTTGTTAATGCAATTCATTATAGTTTCAAAGTATTTCAGTGTGGTAACTTTTGTTTACACTCACCTCACTTATGGCTGCATTATCTTCTTCCCCTGGGCGCACCAGTCTATTTCCAGTCAACCTCATGGACAAGCCAAAGTCACTAATAACACAGGTTCCATCATTTTTCACCAGGACATTTCTGCTGTTCAAATCTCGATGGGAAATTGCAGGTTTATAATGATCTGTTTGGATAATTTCAAATATTTATTGATACTTAAAACATCATTATTAGACATGAAATGAACATGCAGGTAATAGGAACTACACAAATATAGTATTTACTTATAAAGATAGTATTATTTTTCTCCCCATTAATTTTCTAATAACAAAAAAGGACACAAGAAATAAAAATTTCAACTCACATTCAACACTATTTTCTAATATATTTTATAACATAACGCATGTTGCATGTATACTTAATTAAGCACTAAACATTAAGCTGGAACTAACAGCCAACATGCTGCTGCTTCTATTTCTAACATATATTCATTTTTTTCTCTTTATTTGTAAGGCAGCAAAAGGAGGCAATTCAGAAGGGAATATTTGGTATAAACACCCCAAAACAGTCAGATTGTCTAAGACAAGTATCAATGAAAAACTAATGTGGCTCCAAAATTTTTATATAAATCTTTTATTTTTTTCCTATGACTTAACAGACCAAATCTGTGGCAGCACATCCCAGTTCTGTCCTAAGGTTTAGCCATGTCTCTAAGCCCACTTCAGTTTTTGAAATCTAACTAGTAATAGTTTTAGAATGAATTAGAAGAACAAGTGGAAGAGCTGGTATTCTCCAGAAGAAATGAAAACCTGTTTTCTGGTTTTAAAGAAGCAAAGTAGTGTTATACTCATTCTATTACCTGTTTAGCCTTATCACCAGACTACAGGACCCATGAAGGCAGAAAGAGAACATGTTTTATCTGAATTTAAAAGACTTGGCACAGAGTAGACACATGTTTGCTGACGGAAAGAGTGAATCTAACCCAAGCCCTTCACCAAAAATACATTATTTTTTTCTTTTCTTTAAGGAAATCTTATATAAACCTTACATTAAATAAAATCATAGCTCTGGAAATGAAAAAAATTCTACAGCACCAATTTCTGAAATTTAAAAATCTCTCTAGGTATACAAAGAAATAAAGCCATCAGGGTTCATAGAGTATTTGTTTTTAGGCACAAATAGACTCAATATTTAGATACATTACTTTCATTAATGAGCATTCAAATGCAATTTAACCAACAATGAAACTGTAGACAGAGGACAAGGATTCCTTTGACACATAAAAAATTAAGCAACAGTACAATTTGAAGAAAAACAGGAGTTACAAAGTTTCTTCATCTAAGAGTTAATGAAGAGTTCTCATATCTCCCTTATCCACTTCCTGTTCTAGTCTTCTAAAGCTTGTATTAACTTGGCTCCTATTCAATTCCTGTAAGAGCTGCATTTCTTTTTTTTTTTCTTTTTTTGAGACACAGTCTTACTCTATCGCCCAGGCTAGAGTGCCGTGGCATCAACCTCGCTCACAGCAACCTCAAACTCTTGGGCTAAAGTGATCCTCCTGCCTCAGCCTCCCAAGTAACTGGGACTACAGGCCTGCACCAACATGTCTGGCTAGTTTTTTCTATATTTAGTTGTCTGGCTAATTTCTTTCTATTTTTAGTAGAGACAGAGTCTCACTCTTGCTCAGGCTGGTCTCGAACTCCTGACCTGAAGTGATCCTCCCGTCTCAGCCTCCCAGAGTGCTAGCATTATAAGTGTGAGCCACCATGCCTGGCCAAGAGCTGCCTTTCTTACTCTGGATAAAACCACAACATAAGTATATGTGATATATATAATCTTGAGCTGATATTTATATAGGAAAATTTATGGAGACACTGGAATATGTTTGTGTACTAATATCAAATCAATATTTAAATGAAAATATCACATACTTTAGGGAAAACCAGACTAATGTTGGGGAGAATGTGCAATGACTCAGTGAGGCAGCCAGAAGGCAGCCAGTATAGGGTAGTATAATTTCTGCTATTACTTCTTACTTTTTTAAGAAAAAAGAAGGAGAAGAAAGGGAGGGAGGGAAAAGAAAGAAGAGAATGAGAGAGGAGAAGAAAAGAGACAAGACAGGAACTCATCACCAACGCAAAGGGTAAGACTACTGACTGCCCTTTTGAGAGAAGTTTTCCCTTTTAAGTTCCCTTCAGTATTCATTTTATTTTTATTATTTGGTTGTGGAGTGGGGGGTGGGGGTGGAACACACAATGATTTTGCCCTGGGCAGAGCATGGCACTAGGTAAATATCTCAAAGGAAAGCACAAGATATTATTTTAATTACATTTTTTAAAAATCTGAGCAAACATAGTCTCTGTGGATATTTACACACACATACAAACTTAAATATTTTCAACTTATGATTGGTTTATCAGGGCATAACCCCATCATAAGTCAAGAAGCATCTGTGCTTGGGAATATTTTTTAAATAATTAGGTAAAACTATAAATTCAATAGCTACTATACTTATAAGCAACAGTATTTATATATTCAGTTTTTTAAAAGGTAACTATTTAGTGATAACATTAGCTAATGTTTAATAGTAACAGCCCTGTTTTAAATAAAACTCATATTTGATGGCAAGCATTCCTTTCAGCCAATATTTGACTTGAAATCTTGCTGAATCATGCAAATCTGGAAAAGGGGAATTAGGATGGTATTTTTTAAGTTCTATGCTAAGCCAGTTTATTTTAAAGGAGTTATAATATTTAACAGTATGGGGACACAGTCCAGTGGTTAATGTGCTAAAGCACTAAAGCAAGTACATCAAGTTGCTGACATAGGCAATAATTCTGGTCAATTCTGTATTCAGGAAAAGCAAGATGTCAAAGATAAATGAACTGATAAATTATTCAGGAGAAATCATATATGTATGTGTGTGTGTGTGTGTGTGTGTATAGCATCAGCTAGAAAAGATGATCCACACTGTTTTACAATAGAACAAAGATCTAAGAAACTGATACATTACTCTTCACTAAAAAGGTCAGAGAGCCTAAAAAAATAACATCAAAGCTACAGTATGACAAGAAAATGCGGTAAAAGACGAATAACTTAAGAAAACATGGAGACAGAATTATCACAGCAAAGCTAATATGGGGATGCCTGTGAAGTGAGGTGTATATTGAAACAAAGTGAGAAAGCAAAGGCATTAAAGAGCTACTTTGAACTATAGTTACAACAAGGAATATAACTACACAATTCTAAAACATAGGCAAAGACTGATTCCCCACCATGCATTTTCCCCTTTCTTCTTAGTAACAGCACCCAGTATTATTTGAGGCAGCAATGCACTCAGCCAAAACGAACAAGGAAACAAACTGTATTCCCAGCCTCTTTTGCAGCTAAGTGTGGACTAAGTTCTGGGAAACAAAACATAAGCATAGGAGTGGGAGGTAAAAGGCAATTCCTTTTATCTCCTATTCCTTTCTCCTGCTGACAAAAATACAGCATGATAGACAATGAGGTGATTTTGAAAATGAAAGCCATATATAAAGGATGGAGGAGAAGAAATACAGGAGCCTGAGGCCCTGATAATACCATGTGCTGCAAAGCCAATCCTAGACTGTCCCGCCCTAGATTCTTACATGAGAAAGAAAAAAGTTTCTTTCTTATTGAAGCCACTGTTATTCCATCCCCAACCCCCACTCCACTCTGACAGATTTGGCCAAACCTAATCCTAACTAACAGAAATATTGATTTATAAAAAGATACATTTTGTTTTTATAATAAAGACCAACCCATGGAATAAAGAGCCATATGATGTTAAAACTAAAGAAGTAATAATGCATTATAGTTCACTTAAATAAACAAAATAAGTACAATGAAAATATAATACAGCCTAGCTAAGAGATTTTTAACTTAAAGCCCATAAATAGATTTCAAAAGGTCTGAGAATCCCCTAGAATCAAAAGAACATTTTCTAAGTATGCCCACATGTATATGTTTGGAGGAAGAATGTTCAGAGTGTGAACAAAAATTCTTCATGGATGAGAATCAAATTCTTAATGAGATCCACGGCCCCTTTAGAATCCTGAAGTTCTGTTTCTCATTCTTCCTGTTACATTTTAAATATATTTCCTCATGCTAGATCTTTCAAAAAATTGGCTAATCATAAATCTCTAATATAAATTATACTTTACTTTGAGGATAAAATTAAGATTTCCCTTTGTGAATTTTGAACCCACATCAGTGTCATTCATCTACTCACTCTCTTACCTCCGCGTGGTAATTCGGTATGAAGATAAGCCAGTCCTCTAGTCACAGAATGAGCCAGACGGCAAGAGCTTACCCAGTCACTTGTATGGAGACTCAAATACTTGCACAGAGATCCCTATATAGAGGAAAAAATGCCAAAAAAGTGGAATTAATTCATTTTAACATGAAGAGGTAAGTTAGCAACCTTATAAAGAATTTGCATAGGCTAGGATTCCATGAAGATCTAATGAACTACTACGTTTTGGAATCTTGAAAGAGCTAGTAAGACATTTCTGTGTGTAGACAGAAGAGAAGACAATAGAAAGGAAAGGAGAATTTAAACAATATCAATTTTTACATTTCTAGTATTATTTCCTTTTAAACAATTCCTTGATCTATCAAATTAGGATAAAAAATATCTTAATCAGTAGAAACACAAACTATATTATTAAGTTTTATAAGTAGAAAACAGAAGGCCTTTGTAAACATACATGCATCAGTGCTACTCAAAGTGCTTATTCACAAACTATTACCAGTCTGATGAGATAAGGAGCTTACACCAGAATGAATGTCAAAGTACTGCTTCCTTCATTGAGAAAGCCTTGCTATCAAAAAAAAAAGGAAAAGAAAAAAAAGAAAAAGAAAGAGACAGAGAAAGGGAAAGGAGAAAGCTGAATACACAGTACAATTAATGATGCAATTGATTCACACTCTGGTGTGAGACCCTTATTTCATTAAAGACCATTAATAACCAGTTTTCAAATCAGCAATGCTCTCTCTCTATTACAGTGGTCTTCCTGAAAGTCTGATTAACAGCTAATATAAATGTCAGTTTATATTTACGAAGAACTTACATTGGGATAATACTCCATCACAAGCAAATACTCCATGCGTCCATCTGCAGTGACTCTCTCATCTCCAACTATAAAGCGAGCAATGTTGTCATGTTCCATCAAAGGCACTCTGTAAATGTTTTTCTCGTTGATAAAATTTTGACGGTTTGCAAAGGAAAACACTTTTACAGCAACTGG
>CAUYRT010099996.1:0-33763 GCA_963574885.1 Lepilemur ruficaudatus | reverse complement strand
GAAATGATTGTCTGTGTCTCTATATCTCTCTGTCATGTCTTTATCCTGGGGAGCTTTATAATCTGGTTATGGAAATTAGCCTTAGAAATACCTGCAATAATTTTTTCCCCCTAGAACTACTCTTATAAAACAATAATTCTTTTTTTTTTTTTTTTAGTTGTTACCCTAAAGTCAAAAGTCAAGGAAGGAAGGTCAGAGGAAGGCAGCTGAGGGCATTCTGCAGTACAGGTTCAGACTATGTTCTTCTCCTTGTGTGAGGGAAGGTGGAAGGAGGCAGAGCACCAGGTATATTTTAAGTAGGCTTCTGGAAGCTGCCCCCAATGCCTCTGCTCATATCCATTGACCAAAACTTAGTCACATAGACACATCTCATTGCTAAGAGCCTGGAAAATGTACTCTTCACTGTTGGCAGCCCTGTGCCCTGCTACAATTTAGGGGTTCTGTTACTGTAAAAAGGGATGAAGCTCTATCAAAAGAGATTTTTGATAAAACCAGTTTAAAAAATTCCATGAGCTGATAATACTCAGGAGAAGGCAGTTCCTAGAGTTGGCTTATTGGCTAATTCTATAAGAATGTGACAGTGATCCAGACACTTTAGCCCTTTGGAGAATGGATGTGGTTATTTTCCTTTAAATGTTAAAACTAAGCAGTTGTGCTATTTATGCTGATTTTGAGAAAGATCTTTTGTTTTGGTCTAGACTCCACCCTTTTGCTAACTGAGTGGCCTATAATTAATTTCCTTGAAGCCCATTTTTTTACTCTTTAAGAATGGGAGTTATGATAATATGTTTATTTCTTTCTTATTTATAAACATGATCTTCCTGAAATCTCTATAGATAGGAAAATATACAAAATTGGATCAAGAGAATAAGGTTGAGAATGAGCCTGCAAATCCCTTGAAAATATTTCATTTTCCTCATCATAAAATCATAAAGATAACACCCTCAATATCCCTGCATGCTGATGATATGATTTTATATCTAGAAAACCCTAGAGACTCCACCAAAAGACTTCTAGAATTAATAAGCAAATCAGTAAAGTCTCAGTTTACAAAATTCATGTACACAAATCAGTAACATTTCTATACACTAATAACAGTCAAGCCGAGAATCAAATCAAGAACTCAATACCATTTGTAATAGCTGCAAGGAAAATAAGATACCTAAGAAAATACTTAAGAAGGTGAAAGATCTCTACAGGGAGAACTACAAAATTCTGATGAAAGAAATCACAGATGATACAAACAAATGGAAGAACATCCCATGCTCATGGATTGGAAGAATCAACATTGTTAAAATGTCCATACTGCCCAAAGTGATTTACAGATTCATTGCAATTCCCATCTAAATACTGACGTCATTTTTTACAGACCTAGAGAAAACAATCTTAAACTTTATATGGAACTCAAAAAGAGCCCAAATAACCAAAGCAGTCCTAAGCAAAAAGAACAAATCTGTAGGCATCATATTACCTGACTTCAAATTGTATTACAAAGCTATAGTAACCAAAATAGCATGAAACTGATAAAAGGTAAAGAAACAGACCAATGAGACAGAATAGAGAACCCAGAAATAAAGCCATATAACTACAGCCCACTGATTTTTGACAAAGCAGACAAAAACATAAAGTGGGAAAGGGAGCCCTATTGGATAAATGGTGGTGGGAAAATTGGATAGCCACATGCAGAAGAATGAAACCGGATCCCTATCTCTCACCATACATAAAAATTAACTCAAGATGGATTAACAACTTAAATATAAGGCATGAAACCATACAAATTCTAGAAGAAAACATAGGAAAACCTCTTCTGGACATTGGCCTAGGCAAAGAATCTATGACCAAGACTCCAAAAGCAAATATAGCAGCAATAAAGATAAGTAAATGGGACTTGATTAAACACTTTTTGCAAAGCAAAGGAAATGATCAGCAGAGTAAATAGACAACCTACAGAATTGGAGAAAATATTCACAAACTATGTATCTGGCAAAGGACTAATATGCAGAATCTACAAAGAACTCAAACAATCAGCAAGAAAAGAAAAATAACCCCATCAAAACATGGGCAAAAGACAGGAACAGGTTTTTTTTTCAAAGGAAGACAGACAAATGGCCAAGAAGTATATGAAAATATGTTCAACATCACTAATCATCAGGGAAATGCAAGTTAAAACTACAGTGAGATACCACCTTACTCTTGTCAGAATGGCCATTATTAAAAAGTCAAAAAACAATAGATGGTGCAGATGCAGTAAAAAGGGAACATCTATGCACTGTTGGTTAGAATGTAAACTAGTACCACCTCTATGGAAAGCAATGTGGAGATTTCTTAAAGAACTAAAAGTAGACCCACCATTCAATCCAGGAATCCCACTACTGGGTATCTCCTCTAAGGAAAAGAAGTAATTTTTTTCCTTAGAAAATTTAATTTTTAATTTAATTTAATTAATTTAATTTAATTTTTAAATTTAATTTTTTAATTAAAAAATTAATTTTTTTCCTGAATTTTTATCACAGCACACTTCACAATTGCAAAGATAGGGAATCAACCTAAGTGCCCATCACCTGAGGAGTGGATAAATAAAATGTGGTATATATAGACCATGGAGTATTACTCAACCATAAAAAGAAATGAAGTAATATCTTTTGCAGCAACTTGGATGGAACTGGAGACCATTGTCCTAAGTGAAGTATCTCAGGAATGGAAAAACAAACACCACATGTTCTCTCTCACTCATAAGTGGGAGCTAAAGGAGGAGTATATATGACCATAAAGTGGTGTAATGAACATTGAGAACTAAGGGTGGGGGGTGTGAAGTAAAAATCTACATATTGGATACAGTGTACACTATTCTGGTGACAGGTAAACTAAAAGCCCTGACTTGAGCATGATACAATTCATCCATGTAGCAAAAAACACTTGTATCCCCTAAATCTATTGAAATTTTTAAAAAGATATTACCTTTTATATGCCTCTTAGGACTATGTGCATAGGTATTGAATCTAGTTTATGGCTTTCCCTTCGTTCTTGCTCAGTAGAGAACTGTGGCCTAGGAGAGTCACATGCTCCAGGCCTGGCTCCAATTGAGACCCCTTCTGCAGTGGGAACTGCATACAGCACCTGCGGTGCAGAGGCTTAGGGCTCCTGCCATCACTAGACTGGGGATGGAGAAGCACATTGTTAGCTCTGAGCTCTGGCCCTTCCCACAGCTGCGAGAAGGGCCAAGCAACACTCTGAAGTGCCAGAGAGTTCCTGTTCCATAGGGTGAATTTTGATCAGTTATACAGGGAACTGGCAGATGCATCTTGCTTAGCTAATGAACTTACCTGAGGTGTGTTGGTTTTGTACAGCATGCATAAGATGTGCCATCGTGCCTGGGCACCTGGCTGTTTCCTTGTGCTGCTGTGGCCAGCTCAGTAATGATCACTTGTATTTACCTTCCTTCCTTCTCTCACATTCCTTTTTTCCTCAGTCTTGCCGTCCAAAGATTGCAGACACACACACTCCAAGCTTGAGCCAGCAAACTTTGCCTCAGGCACTGTTTTCTAGGAAATTTGAACTAAAGCAATATTATATTTAATGTAATATAAAAATTTAATTTGTACTTGCTATTGCTTTCTCCTTAGGAATTAGGAAAAAAATACCTCCCTCAGTCTCAGTCAGATATTGTAGTAGCTATAAGTAATCTAACTAGTCTTTGTCATACTTAGTATTTTATTACTCCATGTTTGTTACTCTAAGTTCTCTGTCATCCCAAAAGAGCAGAGAAATCCCAGTGCTTGGCATGCAGAAAAACTTAAGTAACTTTAATTAGGAAACCTCCAAATTTACCCAGGGTGATTTTCCAAATGTCCTGTCTGGTAAGCAGAATTATGTAACCTTAGTTTTATCCATAACTTCATGTCAGAGCCCATCAGATTATAGCCACTCCAGACACTGTCCACCCCCCTGATTCCAGTCTTCCCTGTCTTCCCATGGCTCCAGGAGCAGATTGACAACCAAATGCCCTCAGATACTTTCAATAGGATTTTCTCTCTCAAGGCCCAAAGTAGCGTTGCAAATATCCAACCTCCTTTTCCTTCCTCCTTTTCCTCTCCTTCATCCCCTCTTTTTCTTCTCTGTTCACTTCTCTTTCTTTCATCTCGCTCTTCCTCTTGTCCCCTTTCCTCCTTTTGTTTCTTTTCCTCTTTTTGTTCCCTCTGTGTTTCCCCCCACGCCCCTTTTTGGAGGAAGTGAAGTGCTACAATTTTAATTTGCTGCTGCTTCAGGCCATGTTTTACTATGCAAAGGGCATGGACTTTGAAACCGGACAGGCTTGATTTGGATTATCCACTCTGTTGCAGACTCTGTGACCTTGATCAGATGGCTTCTCTTCTCTGATAATGTTTCCATGCTCATAAAATGAGGATGAACTATTCCGACCTTGCAGGGTTTGGATGTGGAGATCTGGTATGCAAACTACTTTGCAACCCCTTTAGAAAGGTTTGTTTCTTCTTTTCATTGTCCTCCCAGTCTTGGTCAGCCCTGAGTACCCGTCACAAAATGGGCATTTGATAAAGGCTCAAATTAATGAGTGAATTAATAAAAACCTGTAAGAAAACTTTCTCTTCTCTCTATTCTAATTTTTATTCATTTTTACTAACTTTCCAACTTTTGTGTTACTCCTCATCTCTAAATCCCAACTCCTTTAATTATTTCTCCTTTTCTTCTCTCATTTTTAAGCAGAATTTAATTTTTAAAGAATTTAATTATTGAAGAGATACATAGTTTTCAACAACCTAATAATATGTAAAGGCATATGAAGTATAAAATAAACCAGCTCCCTATTCTATTTCTCTATTCCAAAGTTGTGTTCCCCGAAGGCAAACACTTCTGATTCTTTAAGCAGTTGTTTGGCCTTTATCTCCGTTTTACTAAATAATATATTCAATCTCCTTTTTCTTGTTTCTTCAGTTTCAGGCATTAATAATTTAACTTCCTACTATGGAAAATGAAGATTTAGCATCCCTACAGCATTACAACCACTACTACTTCATAAATATTTCCCTTCCCACCACTTCCAAATATGTATAGTTTGATCACTTTTTTTGTTTGTTTTTTAAAATTCTTTTTATTAAGATAAAATTCATATAGCATAAAATTCCATATATTAATCATGTTAACAATGTTCATTGTTTACATAAGAATATATAGTTCATATATGAACCATGTCTATGATTACATTTTTTGGGGGTATAAATTTTTTTCTTGGAGTTAATAATTATCTTCAAATTTTTTTAATTTTCTTTTGCCCAAATGCAAGGATATAATTATAAAACAAATCTTAATCTATTTAAACACATCAGATATTATCTTCTTCATTCTATTTTTTATAGAGACATTTCTCCTGTAACTCTCATCTTAACTGGTTGCTTTAAAGTTCAAAGCCTTGCTTATCCTGAAAGTTCGCATTACCATTATTCTGGGAGTTCCCTTTGACTCTTTGAGCTCCTGTTTTTCCAGATCTCATGTGTTCCTTTTTAGTGGAGCACATCCCTCAGTATTTTCCTGAGAAATAGTATGTAGGTGGTAAAATTTTTGAGGCCTTCACATTTGTAAATATTTTTATTCTACCCCAAATGTATGGATTGATGGTTTGGCTATGGAAATTTGGCTTGGAATCAATATTCTTCAGAAATCTGAAGGCATTTCTCCTTTGAGTTATAGCTTCCTGTTATGCTGTTGAAAATCCATTATTGTTCTGATTTCTGAGGATATTTTTGTAAGCCCTATGTTTCTTATCGGCTTTTTTCTTATGTTGCTTTTAGGTGTTCATTTTTATCTATGGATTTCTAATATTTATGCCTTGTTATTTTCTCATGCATTTTACAATGTACTTATTGGGCCATTTTAATATGGAAACTTTGTTCCCAGTTCTGGAAATTTTCTTGTTTTTTTTTTTTTTTGCAATTCATTTACTCATATTTTCTCTTCAAGAGTTCTATTGGTCAAATGGTCTTCCGAACTATCTGCTTATTTACTTGCCTTTTTAAAATCTATATTTTTTAATTCACAGCCCTCTCATTTTATTTACTTATATTCAATTTACATAATCATGGTGTGTTATACATCTATTTGTTTCAAAGTTTTCCACCCAGAACTGTGTTTTAACATCCATCCACATTTACTATTTCCCTCTAACTTTTGCATAACACTACAAGGTAGGCATCTAATACATTTTAGGTACCTACTGACAAATACTCAGGCTCCCTTCCTATTCCCATGATAACACCTCGATGAATATCCTCACTCACACTTCTTTGTGGACATTTATGTGAGCATTTCTTTGGATGTACACCCATAAGTTGGTTCTTAGGACACACACATGTCACTTAATGCAGCATTTCACTTTAGAAAGGCTGCACACCTCTACAATCCCGCCAACAGGACACAAGGTTCTCTTATCTACACGTGCACTCACCACATGGCATCATTCAAGTTTCTAACTGGTGTGGTATTTAATAGACATGATATGATATTTCACTGATTTAATTTTCTTTTCTTCAGTTACTAGTGTATTTGAACGACTCCCCATATGTTTGTTACACTTTGGGTTTCTTCTGTATTGTCCCTTCATATCCTTGACATGTATATAAGATGTTTATCTGTTTGCTTCTCTTTCTGTCCAGTTTGTAGGAGTTCCTTATAAACGCAAATATGAATTATTTGGTTTCTATGAATCTGATGGTGGGAGTGATGTAACTGGGATGGGGCAGGTATGGTGAATTATGATGGCACATCCACGCAGGAAGAAGCCCTTTTGTAATATCTGTATTTCACCAGATTGTGGATGGGGGAGTTGGTGGGGAGACTAGGAATTGTTGGGTAGAATCACCCACAAGAGGGACATTGCTCTGCAAGCTATGCTGAGATTCTCGATAAGCTGGACACCATGATCCCTTGGGCCTTGGGAAACCCCCAAGCAACATGTGGCTGGACTATCCTAGCAGCTGGCCCCTCTGGGAATCAGAGCGGTGATGCCGCCGTGGGCTGCCCTTCTAAGAAGGGCACACATCCCACCATCAGAGGAGGAAGAAGTCCAGTCAGGGGTGGTGGTTGGGGCTACCTCTTCTCCTCTTCTATATTTTCGGGGCATAGCACAGTGACAATTTATAAGAATCCTTCATGTTTTTGAAAGAGAAACTTAGCTATTAGTATTTATTATTACTTGTAATATTACTGTTTCTAGCATTATGTATTAAGTTGAGGGATTTTTCAAAATATACAAGTAGTGCTTGTTTAGATAATGGTTATACCAACATGATGACATAAATAGTTGCTTGGGGAATTTCGCAATATCCTGTGTGGCAATTACAACATTGAGACAATCTTAAAAATTTGATGACTAAATCCTATGTATGTGTTTCTGTTTTTAAAAGAAATATAGAAATATTCATTTCCTTAATTTTTAGAAAATTACATCATAATAACAGTTGCTAATGCAAGTATTTAAACAAAAGTTTGTAGTATTCTTTTACAGAAAAAAATGTGGTTAGATAACATTTTGATAATTCATTTTTATTTGTGATCATCTAAATGGTGTAGTAAAGTCTGTTCTTCATCTTTGGTACCGTCTTATGTTCAGTGAGAGGCACTGAGTTGGCCTTGTTTTTAACAGTAGTGTATATTTTAATATATTTTTTATCTGTGTGACATGTCTAAAGTCTTACAAATATTTGACAGAATTTTTTGGTTAGAAACAACAACTTGAAGAGTAAGATTGGCACTTGGAGTTTGTGCTGTGATGGTTTCCTCCCGTTCCTCACTTCAGTGTGTAAAATGAAGGCATGGCATGACCACAGTTACTGAGTGATAATATGACACTGTGCTCACAGTAAATGCAGTGTAGTTTGGAAAGCCACCAATTGCAGACCCAGATATAGCTTACACTTCACCAGCTATCATTGGGTTTGAGGAGTAACTTGCCATTGTTGATCTTTTTTATTCAGTAGTTTTCTACCTCTCTCTTTCACTTTCTTTGTCTTTATCTGCATCACATATACTTAAGTAACTACAATGACTATGATACTAAAAACAGTACTACTATTTTATATATGTTTATATATCTTGTAGGACATCTCCTTCTACTTCACTCTTCTTTTCCCCTCAAGATTATTATTTTACTATGACTTTATTTTAAATGATTACCTAATTCAAATGTACTTACTATGGATTGACAGAAAACATACCATTATGATATGTAGTCTACTTTTTTTTTTTTTGAATCATTCCATAGCAATAAGAAGGCAGTGATGTTGCACAACATTTAGTAACAATTCATGGTTATTTTCTCCTTCCTTTAGCAGCACTGATTTCAGAGAAAATTCATAGTTTGATGTCCACAACAAGTAACATAAGAGACAAGAGGTAGCTATATGGGGTTACATTACTAATTCCAAATAAGACTTAGCTTATATGAGCTACTAGTAAATCATGATTTTGAGGGAGATACGAGTTGCATGGAAAAGTGCTCTTTGTTTTCTAGAACACGCTTCCCTAGATTATAGTTGTTGTACATGTGGCCTAGTCTTTTCTCTTAGCTCTTTAATTTTATGTTCAAACTGAGGGTGCTTTTGTTGTTTACGTCACTGGAACCTTTGAGAAGATCTTTTTTTTTTTTTGCTGGCCTGGTGGTGTGAAGGGCCAGGGTTTGAATGAGAGTCCAGGAAGTGGTTCTGGGAATGATTTTTGTATTGCCAGGAAAGCTGATGTGTTGGCACTGAATTAACATCTTGAAAAATGTCACTAAATACTGACTGAAAACAAAGATGCAAGTGTCATCACCACAGCTGTACTCTCTTCTCCTAAAACCAGTTTCTTCCTCTTCTATGCACAGTGAGAAATTTTAAGCCCCTATTGTAAGATGAAAGGGAGTGAGTTTTATGTAATACGCTGTAACGCAGCCGGTTGCCCACATGTATTCATGTACCACTGAGTTTGACTTTGGACCATTTGTACAGAGTTGTTCCTTGCACCAAGGGTAACAGTTTGCTGAACAAATAGAATGTCAGTGAGGGACTGCGGTGGCCACTGTTAGAAGAAGAAGAATTGTACTTGCTCATTAAATATTTATTGAGCATTCACTAGCTATTCAATTTTAAGCGGGATGGGGTATATACATAAAATCTCTGCTACAATACGGAACATGAACACTATAAGACAATCATATATAAAGCTATTTAAGCATTCAGAAGGGAGAGAGAATTAATAAAAGGGAATTGTGAATGACGTTTCTTTGAGCTTGGTGCTAAAAATACATATAATTTGAATGTATGGAAATTGGAAGAAATGAGCATTTATGTCAGAGGGAATGGCCCAGAGAGAAAAAAAAGAATTGAAAGGAACAAGAAAAGAGAGCTCAAAAAGAGCTAGTGAAAGACACTTTTAGAAAGATAGGTGGCAGGTTAGTTGTGGGCATGAAATGCCAGATTAAAGAGTAACATCCACTGATGAAAAGATGAAATATTTACCTAGGTATCTATCCCAGCAGTGGAGAGGACAAACTCCTCCTATCCTGAGCTTGGCCTTCTCTGCTTCCCTTTCGGTCTGCTGCTCCAGAGTTTGTTATGTGAGGAGCTCCTCTACACACCTTTTGGATGAGAATGCTACTCTTATTTTCCAGTTATGTTTTTCCTAGTAGGACCACATTTTATCCTTACCTGAGAAAAATTCTTTGAGGATTTTGACTTTTCTCCCCATCATTTACAGCTGTAATACTTTAATATACAAACATCTCGGTATTTCTTACATAGTCTGAAAGTGACTTGAACTTCTAAAGCAGAACTCTGCTTATTCTCCTTTGAACTCAATTTTACCATCTCACTTCCTAAAATTCCATATATGAAAAAATATGATGGGTTCCTGGAAATATAATTAAGAAGAAAGCTCGGAAAGCCAAGAGATTAAAATGGCATTACTGGAATAGATAAACCTGGGGAAGACCCCCTAAGCTAGAGGCCTTCTTTCCTTCTACTTCCTTCCCTCATTCCTTTCCTCCTTTCTTCCACCCACCCATCCATCCATCCATCCATTATTTTTAAGTAACCCCTGCCAGGTTCTTATGCAAATAATGAAGCAAAGACTTATGCGTAATAGTCATAGAGCTTGTTAAGAACAACAGTTACAGAGTCTCTGGGTGGAGGAAAACAGAAATGTGCATTTTGAACAAACTTGTAAACACCTGACTCTGATTCAGGTGATCTAGAGGTTGCAGTTTCAGAAACACTGAAATGAAAGAAAGGAATAGTAGTACTTCTTTGGCCAATGAAATTTATGAGTTTACGTACTTGGTATATTTGTTTCATGTAGATTCGTAAGTAGAAAAGGCATACCTGGTGGATACAGTATTTATAGTTGGAGAAGATTATATGTCCAGGTATGCCCTGTTCTCTTCAGTATTGCATTCCGTTTGCATTTCTATGGAAGCATGCCATAGGATGAAAGATAAATTTATTCCCTTCCTCCATGAAAGGTCAGCCTGTTTACAGCTACTCTCCGTCTCCTCCCCTACAAACTCCAACATTTCAGAAATAAGCATAGGTCAACTATTATAATAGTAATTATAGCCAGAATATGTGGTATGAATGTTGTTAATCCTTTTGATTTGACTTTGAATTTTCTTATTTATTTGAAGTTACCAGCATTGAAAAATCTGTTTGCCTCCCTGTCGAGAATGAGTTGTTTGAAATACCGGGTGTCTTTTGTGGCTGAGAATGATTCTGTGAAAAAGAGTTTATGGGAGCAGTTCTCCTCTAGACCGGTTGTATGTTAACTCATTTGAATCACCAAAAAGCCTAAAAAAGACATTCTTCTCTTAGTCACATCCTAGATCTACTGGATTAGAATCTTTTGTTGCGAGTCAGTTATAAGCCCTCAAAGGGACTTTACTGCAGCCGGCCGGTCCCCGACTCATGCCACAGTTCCGGGTGCTCCACAGGAGATGTGACTTGCCATGTCTGTGTATACTGGTGTTTCTCCCCACAAGATGGGAAAGCTTCTTTGAGAGCAGAATACGTATTCAAATAACTTGTTTCACGTCCTTCTTTCTACTCTACTAAATTAAGGTTTTGCAGGTTTTTGAAATTTACTAAATCATTATTAAGTAATTGTATTGGACTTTTGAGGGGATGGTGAAAATCAAGATTTTCTGGGTGCTCTGATTTGAATTTTGAACTTTGTTATTACTATCCCCTAGGATGGAAAGAAGAAGTTTGACAAGGAGAGTGAAAAATACTACTCAATTCTTGAAAAGCATTTAAATTTGTCTGCAAAGAAAAAAGAGTCTCATTTGCAAGAGGTAAGCTTTTCCAATTGCAATGTGGAAAAAGCATTAACATTAAGTTATGTAAAGTAAAAAATTTCCAGAGATTGAAGTATCTCAAAGTCTGTTACTATTTAATAAAATAATTACAGTAACAATAGCTAACTTCATTGAGCACGTACTATGAACAGGTACTTCAAACACAGTATGGCGTCTAATATTAAGAGTTCCAAGTGAAAGATTAGTATTTCCTTCAACGACAAGAAAAGTTGAAATAAAACCTTTTCCTTTTCTTCTTTTTGGTCGTATTTAAAGAGGCAGGACCTATCAAATTCATGTTATAGCCTTTATGTTAAATTTAAAATATCTGTGACATTGATTTTAAAGCCTTCCTTCTATACTGGGGGTAAAAAGATATACAACTACACATTTGAAAATCTCTATTATCTTATATCAGTTTTCTTTAAAAGCAAAGGAACAGAAATATTTTTACTCACATCTATACATGTAAGTAGTCTATTTCTTCTTCTTGTCTGAAATATCTTTTATTCTTATTGTTTTTAACTGTTATTAGTAAAATCCAGAGTAGTCCTTTTATTGAGGAATAATGTAGTTCTAGTTTCAGTGATGGCTTATGTCAAAAAATGGTCCTCAGCCTTCCATTTTCTTATTTCTCCTACCTCCAAGTTCATCCACAAGGCGTGCTTGACAAGTTAGAGTATTACGTAGTTTCCACAGTGTCCAAGACGGAATGGGCATGTTATTTTAGCATCTGATTCCTTTTTTCCCCAACATGCTCACGTTTTCATCTAGGGCATCAGATTTCTTTATTTAAACATGTTTAATATTGGGAAGTTTCATTTCCCTTGATATTAAACATGAGTTTATTAGTATGCTTTCTGCTATTAACACACGCTATTAAAATAATATAATTTAACATACAATTGTGTGCTTATGGAAAGATTTTTGTGGTGAAAGTGAAATGGAAGACAATCTGTCATTAAGAAAAACTAGATTCTATTTTAAATTTCTTGGACACGTTTAATCTTAGAGTATTTGGTACTGCTTGTTGTAATTTAATATTCACATGTTCCAGATGTCTTAAATGCTTATATTTCTCTTAATACATTGCACTAGAATAAACCTAAGAGCAAATGGGGTTGTAGTGTGAGTGGATGCAATCACGTGGAGAGAGGCTCCTCTCACCACTGCCGGCACACTGGCATCTCCATGCCCAGGGCTACGCCCAGGTGCCTTTTACAAATTGACTGCTGCAAAATCAAGGGTGGTTTTTAGAGTCCCTGAAGACCTTTAGGTTCTTGATAAATATGAGAAGCTGCCCTTAGACAAGACACTGCTGAAGCCATTTTAAGGAAATGATAACTTCATCCTAATTTTAAAGTCCTCTAGAGAATATGTCTCAATTTTTCCTGACAACTTAGCTCAATATTTAATGCTTTTCCTTGCTAGTGGCCCTAAATCCCTTAGACTATGGCATAATAGAATAGTTGTTCTGCTTCTATATTTAGTTGGAGGCTAGGAAAGATCATAACATAGTTAGTAACATCCCCTTCTCCACCTCACTCCTCAAACACGCACATTTCTTTTCCAAGAGGTACAGCTGCTAACACAACGCAACAAACAGATCGTGTTAAAGCAGCTTCTCAGGGGTACATAATGTAGATAAATATGGCTTGTGTTTTCCTTCCCCTGCCCCTCCAGGAATCAAACCAGTTTGTTGTAGGCAGATGCTGCACAAACGTATTTAATTCTGTGACATGGCATTAGAAGTCATTTGTCCCTTTCCAGAGCAGCTCTGGTCCTTGTGTCAGCGCCAAGCTTATTAACTTGTTCTCAAAAAGACCCCTCTGTGCCCGCCCACCTGCACAGCTGACTCCTTATTCATTTTGCTCGTGGAAGATAAGTGGCTGCCCATTTCCAGGACTGAATCGAAGGATCAGCTTATGTTGACAAAGTTCCAAGGCCGTCAAATAGACGGGGCATTGCAGTAAACAATTGGAGAGATGGAAACCAACTTGTCAAGATTACAGGCTTTATAGTGGATGGAAAGGAGTAATATTTGATATGTGGATGAATAATTCTTTTCTAAACATAAAATGTAGAGATCATAAAGGAAAAATGTAGAAAGAGCTGAACCCATAAGAATATCTATTCTAAAAGACATTAGACCAAATTAAATGGCAAATTTCAACAACATAGAATAAAGGGTTATCATCTCATATATAAGAAGCATTTGCAAATCAGTGTGAAAAAGATAAAACACTTCAGTGGAAAAAAAATGGTCTAAGGACACGAAAGGCATTGATCAAAGAGTAAATATAAACTATAATAAATATTGTCAGTTCAACGCAAACTGGCAAGGTGTCATTTTCAATTTATTAAAAGATAATATCCATTGTTAGTGAAGGTATAGGAACCGGGGCACACTTTTATTCTCCTGGTGGGAGCATAAATTCCTTAAGAATGATTAAATCTTTCTGACATCATATTTCAACAAACCTGAAATGTATAAAATAGTTGAGATGATTTCTTTTGGTTGGAATTTACTCCAAAGAAATTATTAGAGATGAGCATAAAAATTATATAAATATTGTTTATTGATCCAAGAGTTACAGTGCAAAAATTTAGAAACAACTAAAATGGCACGAAACAATAATTGGGGTAAATATGCAAAAGTAGTTTGACCAAAAATGGAATATGATCTGGCTGTTCAAAGTTTTATTTGGAAAATCGTTTAAAGACATTGGGAGATATTCATTAGCTTAAGCAGGGGGAAAAAAATTTAAAGCAGAGCATACAGTATTATCACAGGTTTATTTTAAAGTAAGTTTGGGCTGGGCGTGGTGGCTCACGCCTATAATCCCAGCACTTTGGGAGGCCGAGGCAGGAGGATTGCTTCAGCACAAAATTCAAGACCAGCCTGGGCATCGTACGGAGCTCCTGTCTCTAACAAAAAAAATTTTAAAAGTGGCCGGGTATAGTGGTGCATGCCTATAGTTCCAACTACTCAGGAGGCTGAGGCAGGAGGATCGCTTGAGCCCAGGAGTTGGAGGCTGCAGTGAGCTATAATGATGCCACTGTACCCCAGCCTGAGCAACAGAGCAAGACCCCATCTCAAATAAATAAATAAATACATGCATACCTACATATGTAGTGTGTGTGTTACACATCAAAATATTAGCAGTGGGATTGCACTTTTCATTTTTCTGTTATAGCAATGAGTAATAAATAAACTTATAATAATGAATATTTATTACTTTTATAATTAAAAGAAAAAGCAAAGGGGAAAATGAATTCCTTTTAGAAATCCAGATTTTTGTTTACCACCTGTCAGTAAATACTCTTCAACGGGTGCTTCTTACCCTTACCTTCTAAATGAAGCAAATCTTTTAGGTTCAGTTCTTATACTTCTGTTTTTATCCTTCAATTTATGACCCTGAAATCTCTTCTACTTTCATATTCTCTATAACATCCAAGGTCATGGTCCTGTCACATCTGACAGTTTGCACTGCCCTCTGACTGCTTACCAAGACTTCAGATCACCACTTCCAAGTGACACGTGCAATCTTCCACATCACCATCTTTTCTCAAATTTTCTCCTACTTCTCATTTGTTTGTCTTTTAATGCTGCTATTATTTCTTGTACCGAATTTGTCTTTGACTTTTCCCTTGCTTCTCATACCCACATCTTGCAACTTCTCTTTCCTGCTGGGGTACGCCAGGCACCTTTACCATTTTCAAATAAGAGATCTCTTTATATTCCCAGGTACCCAGTCCCCACATTTAATCAATGTATTTTGCACTGTCCTCACGTTAGTCTTCTTGAAATGTTGCTCCTTAAATTTTTGCACTGTCTGTGAGATGAAGTCTACACTCATTCTATCTTTTCTGCCTTAACTTTCATTGCTGTTTCAAACAAAACCTTTAGTCACAAACTTTTTGATCTACCTAAATGCAACTTCACTTTTCCTGATTCCATTCCTTGCTCAAACTGTTCTCGTGTTATCTCCTTCCCATTCTTCGGAGTCCAGCTTCAATCTTTTCTCCTCTGGGAATGATTCAAGAAATACCACCTAAGGCCTTTTGCCCTATTTTGAATTGAGATAGTTTGTTGCAGTTAGAGAGAAATTTGTTTTAGATCTCTGCAAAACCATATGATTTTCTTATTAAATTAATTTGGTTTCATCCTTTACAGTTCCTTTTGCCATGTAAGCAACAGTTTACATGTTGCTTACATGGCAAAAGGAACAGTTACACTGTTGTTCTAGTGTAATTATTACTAGTGCTCCCTTTCAGTTTTAAAATTGTCCTAGTCTGAATGATAAATCTTACGATTACCCCACTTATCCAATACAGCACAAATAGCACCCGTTGTTAGTGGGTTTATAAGCAAGTGTTTGCTAATGAACCACATACTATGAGCTTACATACTAAAGGGATTTATTTTAGGTCAAGGACTTTCCAAATCTTACACTGAAAAGGAATTAAGCTGTCATATTCCTTAAGTACTGTATACTCTGGATGACCTTTCAAAGCAGCTTTGGTATATCGAATTTCAGTTTTCTATGTTGGAGGTGATGAAACATCCATAACTGGCACATGGCAAGGGTCATTATTTCCCTTGTATCCTTTCCTTACTCCCCCTGCCTTTATGGAAGTGGGTGGGTGGGATGAGATTATGCAAGGCAAATAAGTTTCTGAAGAAATCACTTAGTACTTTTGTGTCAGGGTCCCCAAGACCACCCCCAGGTTTGGTGATTTGCTAGGAGAACTCATAGGATTCAGCACACAGTCGTGCTCATGATTTATTACAGTGAAAGGATATGAAGAAAATTCAGCAAAGGGGAAAGGGTGCATGAGGCAAAGTCTGAGAGAAACTAAGTGCGACCTTCTAAGAGTCCTCTCCCAATGGAGACATGCAGGCTGTGCTTAATTTCCCCAGCAATGAGTTGTGGCAACGCGTGTGAAATGTTGTTTACCAAGGAAGCTCATCAGAGACTCAGCATCTAGGGTTTTACTGGAGGCTGGTCACATAGGCACCCTCTGCCTGGCATGTACCCAAATTCCAGACTCCCAGAAGGAAAAGAGGTGTTTGCATAAACTGTATTGTTTATACAAACAGTTTAGGCATAGTAAGCCATGTCTTATCAGTTCTAGGGATGGGAACCCTCCCTAAATGCACATTCCCAGACACCAGCCGAGGGCCAAGCTTGTAAGCAGACCTTTCAAAAGATAGCACTCAGGTGTGGTGTGTTCTTTTCTGCACAGCTCTGTTCACCAGAAAAAAAAAACATTTTAGACTCTAAAGGTCTCAATATTCTAGTTTGTTCCCATGTGATAGGCAGCAAAATCAATGCCATTATCTTTTAAAGTAAATACAATTTTCAAAATAACTTGTGGAAAAAAATGTTGCCCCTGAAAGTGAAAATGTCCTTGCATCCCTTATACCTAGCAGTGCACTGAACCTTGCTCTGGACAGCCCGTTTTGGCATCTCTTTCCAACTCCCGTATTAGTGAAGTTGGGTTTGTGGTTTGAAACTGGCCATTTGGGGAATATTTGCACCACAGAAACCAGCAGATACTGCAAATCAGACGCTTCTCCTCAGACAGCCAGTTGTTAAACATTTACTAACATACCACCACCCATCCCTCATTACTATAACTTAATTCGGTCTTACATACAATGTGTTCCCCTAAGTGGTGATAAGAAAAAAAGAAATAAGTTTTATGTGGAATACTGATTTTTTTGTTGTTATAGGTACCTGTAGATGTAGGTCCCAACAACAACATATTTGGGAGCTGAGAAGTTTTTGGTTCAAATCTCTTACCTGATTTATATATTCTTCACATATATTAGTTTAAAATGTGGAATACTCAACTTTAAAAATCCCCATGGAGTTGCCAATAATATTGAGTTACTTGTAATTATATGAATAAATGCATAAGTATATGTAATTATAACTGACCTTTGAACAATGCAGGGGCTAGCAGTGCTGAACTCCTGTGCAGTTGGAAATTTGAATACAACTTTTGACTCCCCCAAAATTTAACTGCTAAGAGCCCACTGTTGACCAGAAGCTATACTAATAATATACACAGTCGATTAACATATAATGTGTATGTTATATGTTTTATGTACTATAGTCATACAATAAAGTAAGCTAGAGAAAAGAAAATGTTGTTAAGAAAATCATAAGGAAGAGAAAATATAGTTACTGTTCATTAAGTGGAAGTGTATCATCATAAAGCTCTTCATCCTCGGCTTCATGTTGAGTAGGCTGAGGTAGAGGGGGAGGAAGAGGAAGGGCTGGCCTTGCTGTTCCAAGGGTGGCAAAGGCCAAATAAGGTCTGTGTATAAGTGGACCTGCATCGTTCAACCCATGTTGTTCAAGGGTCAAATGTATTTTTAAAGGGGCTCTGAATGGAGTCGTAAGATGCTATGATATCCAAGCCAACAACCTAATTTTATCTTTTTTTTTTTATTTTTGGATTTTGTTTGTGAAATTAACATTATGAATGGCTTCAAAGCAATTTTCTATTCCCAAATTGTTGTTGATGGATACTTAGTACTCCAGAGAACCCCTTCTTTTCATTTTCTTTTAGTAATCTCAGCTGGCAGTGAGGTTTCACACTGGTCAAGAAAAGTAAATCATGTCTCTCTACTTTAACCACAATCACTTTTAAAAGAGTGCATCTGAGAGTGATAGCGGGCAGACAAGAGGGAAGAGAGACAGACTAAATAAAAATGAAATTATCTCAGTAATGCTCTCCCACACTTTATCAATAAAACCTTATTGCAATCAGATAGAATAAATGTGCATAGTATTGATGGAGCATGATTCATCAGGTTAGAGCCACTGAATTTTTTTCTTTCTTTTTTTTTTCCTTCGGCTCTGCTACGGGTATTATCTTTCTAAGAGCTTACCTAATGATATGGCTTTCCTGTTTACTATTCTCAGATGCTTCTACCTCACTTAAAATCCAAATTTGTTATGCAGCACCCACGATCTTTTACGGTATGATGCCATCCTTATTTCCTCCTCCTCTCCTCCATGTGTTTGCTCGGCCTCCAAATGTTGTCACTGTCTCTTTACTTTTCCATAAGAATGGCCCCTGCCTTTTCTGTATCTTTGACACTTCACTGTCACATGGTTCATCTTAAGATTCACTCAACTAAAACATTTTCTCGGAGCATTTAGTCTCTCCTGCCATGATCACCTAGATTTTCATTTATATTTATATACCTCTTTTGTAATATATATATTTTACTGCAGTGAATGTTGAATGCTTACTGTGTGTGTATCTCACTCCATACATTATAAGCTCTTGTGGGCAAGGACCATAAAAAATGCTAAATTAAAACTTTTTGCAGGAGTCAATTTTTAATAAAGATTTCACAGTAGAACAGGAATTGAGTCCCTCTCTTCATAGAACCATTGATAATCACTCTGTGTGTCATCCTTTGCCTGTTTTTTACTCTTCAGGCAGATACACAAATTGACCGGGAACATCAAAACTTCTATGAAGCATCGTTAGAATATGTCTTTAAAATTCAGGAGGTTCAAGAAAAAAAGAAGTTCGAATTTGTTGAACCGGTAAGTTTTAGTTTCCTTGTAAAATAGTGGGCCCAAAACAATCTTAAGAAAAAAAATTGTTTTTCTGTTGAAAAGTTATGATTTATAAAAAAACAAAAGAGGAAGAGTAGAGGAGGGAGGAATAGGTAGAGCACAGGGAACTTTGGGGACAGTGAACTATTGTGTACGAGACTGCAGTGGTGGATGAATGTCATCATGCATGTGTCATAACCCACAGAATGCATGGTACAAATGCTGAACCCTACTGTAAACTGTGAATTCAGTTACTAATACTGTGTCGGTACTGGCTCATCAACTGTAACAAATGTACCACGGAAATGCAAGATAGAATAGTTGAGGAATCTATGTGTGGGGGGAGTGCCTTGTGGGAGCAGGTGGGCCAGGGGGGCGTGTGGGAACTCTCTGTCCTTTCCACTTGGGTTTTTGGTAAACCTAAAACTGATCTAAAAAATAATGCATATCACGTAAAAAAAAAAAAAAAAACCAGATAAAGGGATATAGATACCTGAACATGAGTGAATATACCTCATTAGTAAAGTGACCCACTTATCAAACCTTTAGGTGGAGGGAGAAAACTTAAGTCTGTATTTTTTCCTTTGTTCCACATTCCCCCTTTTTACGGGCCTAGGATCTGCCTGACTTTCCTATGAAATCATTTATTTTCCTAACTCAGTGTAAAAACTAATGGATATCCCAATGTAAACTGCATTACAGAAAAGAACAGGTGGCTGGTCTTTATAAGCTTACTTCATTTTTCAGCATTTTTTTTCCAAGTGATACCCTAATGTGTTAGAATATAGCCTAAATAGGCATCCTCATAAGGGGGCATGTATAATGGATAAAAGTAAGGTCTAGAGTCGAGGTAATCTTTGGTTATGTGTATTGCTCAGTTCCCATGAGATGAGAGGACAGCGTTAATGAATGCATAAGTAATCAAATATTTAATTTAGGCCATTCTTTTCTTCCTATGTTAGTCTTCAAACTTATTTGTAATAATAAAATGCCCTGTTTTTATTTTAACGGAGGTAATGGGGGAAGGGAAGATAACATTTTAAAACATATTTGACATAAATAAATCATTTTCTAATGGAAACCCACTAGTCACGCCCTAAAGATAATGAGACAGAGTAGAGGTTGGGGACAATTATTGGTCCCTACCTGGCTTCTAGGACCTCTGCTTTGCTCTTCTTCCTTCAGCTGGAGCCACATGATTCTGTCCTGTACAACTGGCACTTGCCAAGTTTGTAAGACCAACCCTTCAGCTAGAAGGTTAAGGAATTGGTGGCCACAGGTCAAACCCAGGGATTTAACTTTTACTTTTATTTGGGATAACAGATTGAAGTGCAAGTTCTGTTTGCCAAACAGCTAAGTCCTTAAATCCCTTAGAATGAATTGGTAACCCCCTATGTCATAGACCCCTTGAGGATCTGATTAAATTTTGTGTGACCTAGGAGGCCTTCTGAAGCTTCTCTGGGGTTCATGGACAACCAGCCAGCCTAACAACCCCTATTCTAGGAAGATGACCACTATTTAGAATTCCTGCTCCCTTTGTCATTGACTCAGTCCTGTCCCGGAATCCCACCATGGTTTTTGAAGCCTCATGTTTTGCAGGCAGACTTTTTCTCTAGTGCTTGCCTCCTGGGATTTTTGAATTTTAGCTCTTCTGAACACTAAACTATCAGAGAGACCCCATCAATTCTGACAGTTTTCTGTATATTTCTTTCTTACGTGTTCCCATTCTCCCACCTGGAATGATCCTTTTGCATCTGTATACCTTTCTCTGGAGAGTGATGTGGAGGTAGCCTGTTTCCCTGTCTAAATCTCTTTTATAGCCCATCTTGTCTGGGAACAGTGAACTAGAACATTCTGTAAGATGACATCAGACATATAGACAGAGAAGACTGTAAAATTGTTTGCTCACAGGTGACAGAAGAAATGACAAGAATTTATGAATTCCTGTGAAAATACAAGTGGAGAAGTGGAAGCCATCCTTCAATTGAAATGTGTTCTTTTCCTTTTCTCTGCCTCCATCCCAAACCCTGATGTTCTGATAAGTCTTCTGTCATGCGTGCCTTTCTTATGACAGCACAGTCAAAATCAATGTTAAATTTGTCCTTCTTCCAAAACATTTTCCTGGCTGCTGTGTTTTTCCTATTAGAACGTCTGGCCAAACCAAATAGTACTGTCAGTTTAGTCTCGTCCTCATTTCTAGCCTTAAAGTCTCGTCTATGGAGTTGTACTTGATTTCTACTTCAGTAATGAGAAGAATAGAAATGGGATCAATGAAATACAAGCATGTATGTTGACCTTGAGGTTATGCATTTGTAAATTAATTTGGTGGAAAAACAGTTTTTACATTTTCAAAAACAAAGCTCCCAGGAGCTATAAACATAAAAAGACATGAGAACACTTTAATGTCTTTGCAGCTTTTATTCTGTAGAAATCCAATTCCTGTTTGTATTACTGTTGCGTATTGCAGAAATCTAGCAGTCTATTCTAGTTTTAACTGATATTAATTTAACAAATAAGCATGAGAGAAAAGCAAATGCCTAGGGATGGAACTCATCTATAGATTGTAAGATATTGAATAGAAAATATAAATAAGGGATGGTGAGTCACATTAAATTATGTTCTTTCTGATGTATTTGAGATAATTTTACATTGTTTTAATTAATATCAAGGTCCTACTACTTGTCCTAAAATTTCTGTAGAATAGTCAGGTGCTATTAGAAATAAATATGCCTATATTACTATGCTAAAAACAAGTCTGATGCATGGAATAAAAGGGGGACATTTATGTATTTTTTATAAATAAGCTGTATGTTATTATTTTAAAAGTATACCTGAAAATTTAAACTCAGTTTGCTATATGCTGTACATAATGGCCGTCTTTTTTCTAGTTTGTCATGTTTTATAAAAAGTGATTAAGCTCACTGGTGATCTCTAGACGTGCACTATCCTGTATGGCAGCAACTTCCCACCTATGGGTAGCACATTTGGGTTATTGAGCGCTTGAAATGAGGCTAATCTAAATTAAGGTGTGCTTTAAATATAAAATAAATACCAAATTGCAAAGTCTCACTATGAAAACAGTGTGAAATATCTCATTCTACCTCTTTCATACTGATTACAGGTTGCAATGATATTTTGGATATAGCGTGTTAAAATAAATTACTCAAATTAATTTCACTTGTTTTTTAAGGTTTTTTGTTTTGTTTTGTTTTAAATGTGGCTACTAGAAAATTATACATTGACTTGCACTTGTGGCTCACGTTACGTTTTTGCTGAGCAGTGATTCTGTTGAAGTACATCCTTTCAGATTTGCCAACAAGACGCACAAGTTCAGGTCTACAATGAGGGAAAGAGATAAGACAGGGAGAAACCTCATCTCCTGACTTATAGTTGTAAGATCCACCCACTCCTCAGAGTGGCCTGGAATTTATGAGAATTTTGAGGGATTAGAAGAAAAAATTGGAGAAGTACTCTGAACACGAGTGGCCTAAATAAAAAAGTAGAGGAGCCCAGGGGTATAAGAAATACTTTATGGTACATAAAATTGTGTGGCTTAGAAAACTAAATCTTTTTATAACTCAGTTTTTTCATGGTTCGTTCAGCTGCAGCTTGTGTGTGTTTTGGTTGTGTCCTTGGAGAACACTTGGTTGGGACTGTTGTTTTGTGAGCAACTACTATGTGCTCTATGTTTTCTCTGTGTTATCTCACATAAATGCCACAACAGCATTATTATTAGGTAGTTGTTTGGTGAGGAAGCTAAGTCAGAAAGATTGTTAGTTGCTGGAGGCCACAAACCTGGAGTGGAGGATAGTCAGGAACCCAGACCCCAGTCTGAAGTCACGGTGTAGTAGCACTTATTGCCTCGGTGGCTGCTTGACAACAGAAATTAGTCCTTCCTAATACTTGCTGTGGCCAAATAAAATGAATGACCCTAGAAAACTGCATCATGTAGATATTTTGACTCCTTAAAATTGGAAGAAAATACTACCGTTTTGGGACGTAGAGACAGAAAAATGTGATGGTAAAACGAGTGGGAATAAGATAGGATTTGATGCCACATCTTTGTGCAAAACTGGTGCATATTACAAAGTCTACCTGAGGTTTTCATCTGTAAATCGAGGATAAAAATAATATGTATTTCCCAGGACTGTGATGGAGATCAACCAGTGCAGGTACAGCACAGACAGTACCTGATGTATCATAGGTGTCAATAGGATATCAGCTGGTGTGAACTGTCACTTTGACTATGTTTGCATATGAATCAACATTTATGAACATTATAAATTAAAGCCCAATGTGCTTTTTCAATAACTCATTTTAATTTTAACCTAAATATACACCTAGAGGAAGTTTTGTAAGAGCATTTTCATATTATAGTAATTTTTTTAGACTTCATTTTAGTTTTTCTGTACTATGTTTAAAGTTAATAAGGAAAATGAAATAAATCATTGTACAAAAACTGAAATATACTGCTTCTGATGCTCTTCCTTTGGACTGCTAAATTCAACTTTAAATTTTTTCCTGAAGAAAATTTCATCTAATTTGCTGATACCTTTTAGCTTGTTATATCATGAAGTATACTATAAAATACTCTTCATTCTAAATTTAAAAAGTTTAAATAATTTTGAGACTAAACTACTTGCTAAATTAAAAAAAATACATCTATCAGCTAGTATACAGGCCTACAGGTCTTGAAAGTTAACCTTTTTTGTGCTCTTTTTTTCAATAGGATTGGTTAGCTTTAATTTAGAAAATTTAATTTACAGTAAATCAAAGTGTATAACACAGTGTCCTCTTTTTTGTGAAACTGTAGGACTAAAGGTTGAATATCTATCCTGCTTAAAATCTAAGTGCAATAATTCTATAAAAATGAAATAGCAAAGCTTTCCTCAGTTCCTATTTTAAATAAAATCTGTAATGGTCCTTGGATTTAGTTTCAGGTGCTGTGATTGGAAAATCTGAAATTTGTAGTAGCAGGTAGAGGGTGAATAGAAGTTCGTAAAAGTGAGAGAAGTGCATGCCGTCCGTTGGGTAGAAATCATTCACGTAGCTTTCGCTGGACTTTATCACCTTGCTGGCGACAGTACCTCTTAATTCCTTCCCATTGAGCTGTGAAGATAAGCTGACCGTTCTTCAATACTTCTGTTCTTGTACCACAAACGTTTTCCTCAGCAGGCCGCTTCATCTGGATTCCATCCTCTTGAATGCTTACGAATCCATCTTTTCAGGATTTCCAATGATGTTTTCACTGCTGAGGTGCAATATATGGTTGTTATTTTGTTTTATTAATTGAATCAGTGCACGTACCTGTCTATTCATTCATTTGTCCTTCCATCCTTCTTTTTATCATCCTATTTTAAAATTGTCCCCCCAAGCCACTGTTCACTGGCCACTTGCCATCCTTGGCTCTTTTTTATTTTCAACTTTCTCATTATTTGGTTAGATTTTTATGTTCTTTTATTTCCATGCAATTGAGTCTTCTGAATATCTATGCATTAGCCTTAAAGCAGCGGTCCCCAACCTTTTTTTGGCACCAGAGACTGGTTTTATGGAAGACAATTTGTCCCCAGACAGGGGTGGAGGTGGGGATGGTTTGGGGATGATTCGAGTGTATTATGTTTATTGTGCAGTCAAACCTCTGTGCTAATAATCGGTATTTGTAGTTACTCCCCAGTGCTAGCATCATCACCTAAGCTCCACCTCAGATTGTCAAGCATTAGATTCTTACAAGGAGCAGGCAACCTGCATCCCTCCATGTGCAGTTTACAGTAGGATTTGTGCTCTTGTGAGAATCTAATGCCCCTGCTGATCTGGCAGGAGGCGGAGCTTATGTGGTGATGCAAACGATGGGGAGTGGCTGTAAATACAGATGAAGCTTCACTCACTCCCGTCTTGCTGTGCAGCCCAGTTCCTGACAGGCCAGGGACTGGTACCAGTCTGCATCCCAGGGGTTGGGAACTGCAGCCTTAAAGCACTCTTTAGTCATTTTAAAGCTATCCTCTGATGTTTGAAGTTATCCTTTAAGATGTTTACATTTCCTCCAAGTAAGGAATTACAAAGACTACAGATTTAACTCCCAGGCCGGAGACTTTCACAGTGTGAAAACTGATGACTTGACTTTGCCCTACTTTTCCAATCTTCTTAGAGGTTTGTGGGGTAAATGTGGAGGATGGAACTGTACCTTATAAGATTTTGATTTCTTTTAGTGCATTATGGTGCTCTGTGTATGAGAAGTATTTCTTTTTATTTTTTTAGACAACTTTATAGAGATCTAATTCATATACCATACAGTTCACCCATTTAAAGTATGTAATTAAATAGTTTTAGTATATTTACAGATATATACAACAATCACCACAATAAATTTTGGAGTGTTTTTATTGCTTCAAAAAGTAGACATCATACCCTTTAGCTATTAGTCCCTTGATAGCCCCTAACCTGAACAACCACTAATCTACTCTCCGTGTCTATAGATTTGCCTATTCTGGATATTCCATATAAATGGAATTATATAATACATGGTCTTTAGTGTTTTTCTAAGTTCATCCGTGTTTAAGCATGGATCAGTGCTTCATTTCCCTTTAGGGCCAAATAAAACTTCAATGAATGGTTAGACCTCATTTTGTCCAATTATCAGTTAATCAATACCTTTTGACTATTATAAAGTTATAAACATGTACATGTTTCTGTATAGATGTGTGTTTTCATCTCTCTTGAGGTGGAATTACTATCATTGATAACTGTGTTTAACCATTCAAGGACTACCAGACTGTTTTCCAAAGTAACTGCACCATTTTGCATTCCCACGGCTAGTGTTTGAGGAGTACAATTTCTCCACATCTCCACCAACACCTTCTGTCATCTCACTTTTTGACTTCAGCCACCACAGAGAGAGTGAAGCTATATTTAGCTGTGGTTTTGATTTATATTTCCCTGATGACTAGCAAGTCAAGGATCTTTTCAAGTGCTTGTTGACCATTTATATATCTTCTTTGGGGAAATATCTATTCAGATTCTTTGCCTATTTTTAAAATGGGTTATTGAAGTGTTTATTGAGTTATGAGATATATATTCTATATACAAGCCACTTATCAGATAAGTGATTGCAAATGTTTTCTCCCATTCTGTGGGTTTTCTTTCAGTTTTCTTTACAGAGTTCATTGAAGTCAACTTTGTATATTTTATTGTTATTTATGTTTTTGGTGTCGTGTCTAAGAGTCTGCTGCCAGATACAAGGTCATGAAGATTTATTCTCGTGGTTTTTTTCCCTAAGTGTTTCATAGTTTAAATCTTAAATCTAGGTCTTCGATCCATTTTGAGTCAGTTTTTGTTTGTGCTGTGAAGTAGGGGTTCACGATGGATGTGGCTATTCAGTTGTCCCAGAAAAATTTGTCAGCAAGATTCTTCTTTATTGATATGGTCTTGCCACTCTTGTTGAAAATCAGTTGATGATAGTACGTGTGTGTGTATTTGTAGACTTTCAATTCTGTTCCACCGATTAATATATCTGTCTTTATGCTAATATCACATTGTGTTGATTATTATTGCCTTTTATTAAGTTTTGGCATCAAGAAGTGAATCTTCCTACTTTTTTTTTTTTTTTTGAGTTTTTTTCCCCCAAGACTTTGACTGGTTGGGGTCCCTTACAATTCCATATGGATTTTAGATTTAGCTTATCAATTACTACAAAGAAGTAAGCTGGGATTCTCATAGAGATTATGTTGAATCTGTACATCAGTTTAAGGAATATCACCATCTTAACAATGTTAAGTTCTCCAATCTATGAACATGAGGTATTTCCCATTTATTTGGAACCTCTTTAATTTCTTTATGCAGTGTTTTACAGTTTTCAGAGTGTAAGTTTTATACTTTTGTTAAATTAATTTTCCTAAGTAGTTCATTCCCTTTGAAACTATTGCAAATGGAATTGTTTTCTTAATTTTATTTTCAGATTTTTCATTGCAAATGTATACAGTTGCAATGAAATACAGTTGATTTTTATATATTGCTCTTTTATCTGTATTCTGGCTGAACTTCTTTATTCGTTCAAGTTGTTTTGTCCTGGATTCCTTCGGATTTTATATATACAAGATCATGGCATTTCCAAATAGAAATAATTTTACTTTTTTCCCCCCATCTTGATGACTTTTATTTCTTTTTCTTGCCTAACTGTTCTGACTGCAGAATACAAGTACAATATTGAATAGAAGTGTCAAGAGTGGTCATCCTTGCCTTGTTCCAGATCTTGGGGCCAGGGCAGGGGTAAAGGATTGCAGTCAGTTTTTCATTGTTAAATAAGATGTTAATTGTGGAATGGGCATATTGAGTATTTTAATCATTGGGCAATTAATTTCTTAGGCCATAATGACTTATGCTTAGTTTTTTAGTGGTCAGAGATGCTTACTGAGTTATAGTTGGCAACCAGCCTTTCTTTGTTGGTAAGGCTCGTGGGAAGGACTCTGTAGAAATTGATTGTAAGGTCTCCGTCAAACTCAAGAACAAATTCTGAGCTTGATTGGCAGAGTTGTTCTGGGCAGTTGGCAGATCTCTACCACTGCAGGAATTTTAGTAGGCTAAAGAAAATTATTAATTGTAATAATTGATTATTATTAGTAAGAAAAGAAGGCAAACATGTAGGATCACATCGTTGTAAGAGTGTTTACATCTCAGTTCTTAGTTTGAGCAACAGTTATCTGGAAATAATGCATCTACTATTTCAAGGTTCTTCCTTTCACTCCCATACTACCTCCAACCTGTTTCATATCTCTTATTTTTCTTTGCCAATCACATTATCACTGGTAACTTCAGGCTTGAAACTTTCAGAAGTATCACATGCATACTGCACTCCGTTAATTGATGATTAATCGGCTGGGAAATTATGAGTATTTCTTCTTTTGCTGACTTGTAATGGGTTTTTTAAAAACATTATCTGTAAATGCAGTATCAGTTTTTACATTTGGTCAGATTAGTAGAGTGACAAATAATAATTTGGTTTTAAAACCTTTGGGAATAATAAAGAGTTATATGAGATTTTCGTGATGATAAAAAGAACTTTCTTAGTATTAAAACCTAGACTGTCTAGTTAGTAGTTTGTGGTAGTTATTATTGTTACTGTTATTATTTTAAAGGTTAAATTTTCTTTAAGATAAGCTGAGATCATGGTCTTTTCTGCAACATCCCAGCCATTCAGGCAGATTGACCAAAGAAAATGCCATGTGGAAAATGCAATTCTTAAATGTTTTCAGGCTGTCCTAGTAAATTAAAATCCCTTGGTTTTGCATCTTGGAATTTTGTGGAGGATAAAATGAACTAGCGTCTATTCAAGCCTAAAAAAGTTTAACCTTGCTGCCACCTAGAGGCAGTTATTTCATAATGCTCTCTCTAATAAACTTCCCCAAAAGCTGCTTCCAAAGATGGGGAACAAAAGGAAAAGGTGGGTGTTTTTTTTTTTTTTTTTTTTTAAATGTACCTTCCATAGAATTGTACATTTCCTAGTGGGCGCTCAGCATGTGTTATGTGATTAAAACATATTTGTCTGCTACTAAATGAGTCTGAATTGTGCTAGAGGCCACCAGTGGATTTATTTTCGTCTTGACTGAAGTTGGCTGCATATGAAATGCTGAGAATATAGAATAACCTGAATAAAAGGAGGTGCCAGAATCTTACTTTTTAAACATAATTAAGAATTTAAAAGCACAGCTCAGTGAAAAATGTTGGCTTACCCAAACCCACATCAAAATACTTCTGTAAGAGATTTTTAGTTAGGGGACCCACAGGCGTTCAGTGAATCTTTAAGAATTAAGAGGCCCTTCGTGTGAGGGACTACGTGTCCTGTATCTGAAATGCTTGAGACCAGAAGTGTTTTGGATTTCGAATTTTTCAGTTTGTGGAATATTTACATATATAGAGAGAGATATCTTGGGGATGGGGATACAAGATAAACATGAAATTCATTTATGTTTCGTATATATCTTATGTACATAGCCTGAAGATAGTTTTATACAATATTTTTAATAATTTTATACATGAGACAAAGTTTGTATACATTGAACTGTGGGAAAGCAAAGGGTGTCAGGTGTGGAATTTACCACTTGTGATATCGTATTGGTGCTCTAAAAATTTTGGATTTTGGAGCATTTTGGATTTTAGGTTTTCAGATTGGAGATGTTCAGCCTGTAAGATAACTTTAAGACTGGGGCATCAAGCCATGATAAAGCAATTCAAATTATCATAAACCTCCATGACCTAAAGATTACAATTCACCATTTGTTAGAATCTTTTGGCAGCATTCTAGGTATGATTCTGAGTGGTTGAGCTCATATTTCTGAAATACCAATGAGCTTTGTCTTTTGCCCATGTTCTGAGCACTCAAAATATTAGAAAAGATGGATCTCAGGGGATTAGGTGTTTTGTAGGAAGCTTTATCACAGATATTCTTAAAATATCTTATTCACAAGTTTAATTAATTTTGTACATATGCTGATTTTAAAATAGCATGTGCTGTGTGTGGCATCCAGTTCATAATGAGATGGTTTAATTGTGGACTAATTGTAGATTGTAAAATATGAAATAATACTTCTTTAACAACTTTATAAACTGTTATTTGGATGTTCAGAAGACTAAGGTTATCTATATATTTCAAAAATACTTTATTTTCTCTTTGAAAAGCTCTGTCTACATATCCAAACCCTTAATAAAGGTATTTTTAACCCAATTGAAGCTACAGTTTGGTACGCTTAGGTTGCAGTATATGCAGACTATATGTTTTATTGGATAATTTGACAAGTATAGCATGATTTCAAGATAGGCTATTGAATATTTAGTTTTGATAATTATTATCAGTTGATGTAAAGCTGAGAGTGTGATTTTAAAATGGCAAACAATACCTTTTGGCAAAATATCAGGAATTGTTGATCAAGAGAATAAAAGTCCTTAAACTATAACAACTTAACAAAAATGATTTGGACATATATACTTTCTGAAATGAACATTGTATGAACTTGACTTGTTTATAGGAGGAAAAGCACTAGGTCATTGTTTTCAGACAGAACCAGTGTTTATCTGTTGGAAATCGTAAGACACATACCAGTTGAGGCTAAGCCAAGTCCTCTCGCCCTCCCAGACAGCGGAAGTGGCAGAATGTTGTTCACGTGGGAAAATGGTTTCAAATTGTGTGTCTTTTTAAATTTAAAACAAGTTACAGACATATTATGATCTACCTTTCAAAAATATTTTGTAACTTCATTGTGGAAAGAGGTTGCGGAAGAGATCGAGTTGAGGGGATAAGTCTGTGGAATAAAATCTCTGTGACTCAAATGCAAATACTTAAATCAAGTTTTTTACAATGTAATTTATTCAATAAAAACAACTGTGTCCTGTCATCCCATGGAGAGCCAGTCTTAGTTTATGGATAAAAGCATAAATAAGCACATACGAGTTGGGGATTAAAAGGCTAGCGTCACAGAAATTGTAGCTGTCTAAGGAAAGTTTTACTCTAACTCTGGTTTGAAAGACCTGTGTTATCTAGTTCGATGTTTTTGCTCAAGTCTTTTCTCCGTTTTGATTTCTTCCCACACCTTGCTAACATGCTGCCTATTCCATATCCAAATCAGTGCTGCCACCTTGTGATACTTTTTCTCAATTTCATCTGGCCGAAGTCTCATTCTTTCCTTTGAGTACTTCTTATCTGTGATTTACTGGTTTAGTCTTCCTGCTAACTGCATGTGTTTCGTCTCCCTGTTTTGATCAGAAGCTCTTCCAGGGCAGGACCTACACCACTTTGGTCTTCATCCCCCTTCGTGGTCTCTTCTAGACATTTGAATAGTTGAGAAGTGAACATGAAAATTGTTCATGATCAGGCTCAAAAATTAGATCACTGTCTACCAAAAAGGAAATAAAAGTGCTTTGGGATTTCTATTTTATATCCATAAATCTGTTACCTGCCGTGCCAAACAAAGGGATTGAAAATGTGTGAGCTTGAGGAATTAGAATGAAATACAATTTCTCCAGTATTTTCCATTTGATGATCAACTTTTTTAAAACAAATTTTCATTGTTTCTTTTTTTCTCGTTGTCTTTGCAGCTTTTGTCATTCCTTCAGGGTTTGTTTACTTTTTACCACGAGGGATATGAACTTGCCCAGGAATTTGCACCATATAAGCAACAGCTGCAGTTCAACTTGCAGAATGTAAGAGTATACCTGTTCTTACTGCCTCTCCTTAGCACGTCTAATGATCACAGGGCTACTAAGTTATAGCCAAGTCAAACCTTGGAATCTTTCAAAAACTTCTCTAGGTACAGTAAAACTCAATAATTTAGAAAAGCCACTTTATAAATGTATTAAAAAAATTATTTTCTAGCTGTTAATTGAAAGTACACCAAAAAACAACAACAACAAAAGAAACCCCACAATCTCATGTTAGAAAAATGTATATAAGCAAATTTTATAAAAGCAAATATTACCCAGATGTGGTCACTTGGAAGTTTGGAAATTTTTGCCTTCATCCAATGTTCTCATTAATTTACTAGGTGATAGAGCATGAATAAGTTCTGGAGAAGTGATATACAGCATGGTGACTGTAGTTAATGATACTGTATTATATACATGAAATTTGTTAAGAGTGTAGTTTTTTTTGTTTTTTTTTTTTTTTTGAGGCAAGGTCTCACTCTGTTGCCCAGGCTAGAGTGCAGTGGCACAGTCGTAGCTCACTGCATCCTCAATCTCCTGGGCTCAAGCCATCCTCCTGCCTCAGCCCCTGAGTAGCTAAAACTATAGGTACGTAACACAAAGCCCAGCTAATTTTTTTTTTTAGCAACAGGGTCTCTATGTTGGCCAGGCTGGTCTCAGACTCCAGGCCTCAAGCAATCCTTCTGCCTCAACTGTGTAGATCTTAAATATTCTCAACACACACACACACGCACACACACAAATGGTGACTATATGTGATGATTGATATGTCAATTAATTTGACGGTGGTAATCATTCCACAGTGTATACATATATCAAAATATCACATTGTAGATCTTAAATATATACAATTTATATTTGTTAATTGTACCTCAATAAAGCTGGAAAATAAAACATTGGTGGGATCTTAAACAAGTCTTATTTTTTGAGAGGGGGTAGCATTTCTATATTTGTGAAATGAAGGGAATATACTTTAACACCTAAATGTCATATCTATCTCTGAAATTGTATATATATATTATTTTCAAATAAAAGGTCTGAACGTGGTTTTGTAACTGTTTTAAAGCATAAGTGAGAATCATTTCTGAACAGCCTCTCTATCAGGATTTATTTTGTAAAGTTTTCTAATCCTTTTAATTTCTGATTGCATAGTTATACAAATTCTGATTTTCAAATGCTTAGCGACATATACATTTATATATATACACACCCATATATAATACTGTAGCCAGCCCATTCTGCGTTATCAAACCTGACAAATAATGAGGTTTTTCTATAACTGAAACCTTGACTGTCTAGCACTCTATAGCCAAAATAATGTGGAATGATAATGTGGTAAATAATGTGGTAATGAAAACCTTCACTTAATTTTCTATAAAAAGCTTGTGTTTCTCTGCTCATCTGATTCTTGCCACTGTGGAGATATCCAGTATATAAAACTATGGAATTGGGTGTTCCATAAGAAATATGAGATTTATTCTACTTGTGTTTTGAGTTTTAGCTTTTCTTTTAACTTAGAGTGTTTAGCAGAATCGATTTCACCTTTGATTTATTCCATTGTTTTTAATATAGAATTCATTGAGGTGTCTTCAGTAAATATTAAAATTATAAAATCCAAAATATTTTTATGATTTATTTCCATATTACATACAGTTACATTAAGATTCCTGGGATACGGGAACAGGACAGGAATAAGGAATTAGAAAAATTTCAGATCCTTATGTTTGAAAGAGACAAATAGTGAAAGTGGCAAAATATTCCTAACCTACTTTGAGATTCAGTTCTTTTATTATGAGGCATAAGATCTTAGAGTTAGGTGGTGATGATTATTGTGTTTTCAAAAATGTATTGTTGAGGTAATGTGGCCTGAATGCAAAAGCGATATTCAGAGAGAAAAGCCTGATTCTTTCGATAGCTTAAGTAAATGTGATGTAAAGTGAGTCAACTATTTCTTGTAACAGAAGAAGTTAGAATTTGGAAACCTATTGATTTTTATGAGTTAATTTATACACCGACCTCTTAATACCTGTGTCAATAAACCAAGCTATGTGATGTTTCTTCAAAAATGCCTTTGGTACAATGGTGGTGAACAGTTTTCTTGATTTGTTCAGTGCCACATATATCAAAAATACGTGAACTTATTTTGTTTTTTTCCCTCAAAAGAAATTCAGTCCCTATGTATCTGCTTTGTACCTTAGGTATTAGGAAATTCAAATTCTATTTAATGTATCTTTTTTTTTTTGGAGATAAGGTCTCACTCTGTTGCCTGTGTAGTGGCATCATCATAGCTCATTACAACCTCAAACTCGTGGACTCAAGTGAGCCTCCTGTGTCAGCCTCCTGAGTAGTTGGGACTATAGGAGTGTACCACCACGTCCGGCTAATTTTTCTATTTTATTGTAGAGATGAGGTCTCGCTCTTGCTGAGGCTGGCCTCAAATCCTGACCTCAAGTGAACCTCCTGCTTCAGCCTCCCAGAGTGCTAGCAGGAGCCATTCTCACACCTACGGACTTTTTCTTTTTCTTTTGTAAATTTTTAATTGTTATAAATACATAATAGCTGTACATATTTGTGGGGTGCATATGATGTTTTGATGCAAGCATGTGATGTGTGATCAAATTAGGGTAATTGAGGTATCCATCACCTCAAGCAT
>CAUYRT010099993.1:0-26714 GCA_963574885.1 Lepilemur ruficaudatus | reverse complement strand
TAACCATACCCCCAAGTACCCCGCCCACCCCCCAGACACGCCCCCACCCCGGCGCGCATCCGCGCGCCCCCCTGTACTCCCAGCCCCCCGGGAGGCCGAGGCAGGCGGATCGTTTGAGCCCAGGTGTTTGAGGTTGCTGTGAGCTAGGATGATGCCACGGAACTATAGCCCGGGAAACACAGTGTGACTCTGTCTAAAAAAAAAAAAAAAAAATAGAATAGCTATGTTTATCTGTGACATATGTATGCAGTCTTTCTTGAATCAAAGTGAATAGCAGAGTCCCTGGTATTTTCCATTGCTCAGCCAATGTCTAGATGTTTTTTTCCCTATCAGATCTCCATTCAATATTTCAAGAAAATGTACACTGAGCCCTTACTAATTTGCAGAGATTGCTTTAGATGATGGGGTCATGTAGAGCATAGACCAGAAATGGTTACTACTGCTATGATAGATAATAAACAAATAAGAACTGCAAAACTGTGGGCATAGAATGTTTCAGGCAGATGTGTACAGCCAGGGAAAAGACATTGAGGTGCAACAAGACTGGCCTATATAAGGAACCTCAGAAGGCCAGTGTGGCTAGGGCATAAACATAAGGCTAAAGCTCATAAGCACAGGATTTAATTAAATTCACAATACCTAACAAATATTTTTTTCTGGAGCTGTTTGTGTGAGGGAGGGTATTTCCCTCCCCTCACTGTTGGGTTCTCTGAACTACTAGAGTCAGTTGTAGTTTGTCACTTCCTGAGGACTGAGGTTTAGGAAACACTTAATTCCCTCCACCTTCCAATGGCGTTTGATTTTTCTGGTCAAGTATATTCTCTCTATTCTGTAATTAGACATGATGTGGGGGCTGGAAAAAACAAAGCATTCTTCTAATTTCTTTGAGAGTACATCCTGTTCTGCATTAGATTGTAACATATGGCATTTGTAGAATTATGTGTTTCTCAGTCTATTAACATTCACAGCACTGATAAAAGGTTTATCCATACAGAACATATGTTCTTTGGTAGTTCTTAATGTATAGATCTGTTGTCAATTTTTGCTTTTTTACGTACCTTAGAAAATGTTTTAATGAAAGATTTCAAGGAGGGACACAGAAGGCATGGACAATCCATCCCTGCGTCCACCTGCAAGTGTTGAGGGAATATATTATTGGGAGCGGATGACGAATTTGCTTTGATAGGTTTTAAAACCTTACATTTAGAGTTCTCTGGTAGGTAGACAAACTAAAGGGGAAAGTCAACTTTGGAAATGTAGCTCTTTGAATGTTCTGCATAGAAGTGAGAACTTTGTATAACTTGAGGCCAAGGAAGTATCCTTCTCATTTTACCGCTCTGTGCAAGTGGCCTAAAATACGCTTAATAAGCCTACTCCTTATCCTTCATGACTCTGCTCAAATTTCATCTTCTTATAGATACCTTCCCTGACAAAAAAATCTGTAATTGGTTACTTTGTATTAATATATCTGTAGTGACTAGCACTTTTCTCCATAGCACTCATTCCATGTGTAATTACATATGTTTATCTATTTGTCTGTTTAATAACGGTCTCCATCATTAGATTCCAAATTCACTGAGGACAGAGTCCATGTTTATCTTGTTTGTTACTGTATACTAAGCTTACCAAGATGCTTGGCTCATGTGAAATGTTAATTATTATTTGTAGAAGCAATGAGAGAAAAGTTAAGTAACATAGACAATGCTTGATGAATGTGTTTAATGAACACATTACAAAAGAAAGGGAAGAGATAAAGAAAACTGGTGGAAGAAAATTACATCACCATGGAAAATAAAGCAGAGAAACGAAAGTACGAGGAAGAGAAAGGGATTGGGTTTGATCACTAATGTTACTCAATTCTAGCTTCCTTTTTTTGGCAGAGAAATATCTAAGAAAAATTTAATGAAGAATGAAAGGTATATCTCAATATCAAGAAACTTCTAGTTAGCTCAAATATTCCTACCATAATGGCAATAGATAAATAACCTCACCTACAAAATAATATTTCATGCATCATATGTAAGATTTAAGAGAGAAATTCACTGGAGACCCACGTCCTCTGTTGCATTAAGTTTAAACTAAAGCTGCCTCCTTACATATTTTAAGTTCGGCTGGTTTCTCCATACATACTGAACTATAACTTAACTGGATATGTAATAAACTGTGAACTATTCTTGTGCCAGTCCCCAAGTTTCAGCCAATCATAGGTGGCCAACTGTTTCAACCATGTTCAAATAAGGCAAAAGCTAACCTATAATCAATATAGCTGTTTCTGTACCACACTTTCATTCTCTGTACATCACTTTTACTTTTTCTGTCCATAAATCTTCAGCCATGGGGAGCAGTGTCTGATTCTTTCTGAACCTATTCTGGTTCGGGGGCTGCCTAATTCACAAATCATTCTCTGTTCTATTAAACTTTGTTAAATTTAATTTGTCAAAGTTTTTTTTTTTTTTTTTTTAACACCTGTAAGTTGTGTTTGTATCTGAAGAGGAAGTAGTCTAACTTTGCAAGAAATGGATGGAGTCAAAGAGGTCAGGTGACTTGAGGGGACATTCCAAATTCAAGCTGCTCAAAGCACTGTATGAGAAGTCACAAAAGTAGAAAATATATGTTGACAGGACTGCATTTTCTAAAGAAAGAGAGAGAAAAAGGGAGAGCATAAAAGAATTATTACATTATCTCATAAAACATCATCTTGCCAGTAAGTAGGAACTTTGAAGCTCACCGTGGAGTACACAGGTCAGGATTTCTCTTATCCTGTTTCAGTAAAGTTGGACAGGGAGACAATTTCCTGAACAAACACTTTAGAGATTCTTACTTGAAAACTGACAGAAAACAGGAAAGACCAGTAAGTTTAAAAGAAAGTTCTTGCAGGATTTTAGGCCTATCTTGCAAATTTAAGAACTCCATGCAAAATAATCCTCCAGCATGAAATGACGAACTCAGTAGAAGGAGAAGAATGCAGTTGAAACAGCAGGGTCCTCTTTTCCAATGGTCCATCCAAAGAGAATTAAGTTAAGATATTCCAGAGACTCTTTTCCCCTGTCAGTCACTCAATGAAGCCAATATTATCTCAGTAATGGAACAAATGTACAAAAATATTATCTTGCATTTTAGAATATTGAGGAAAGAAACATTCAAACTCATTAAGAGATAATCATAGTAAACAGAGGAATGGGAAAGAGGAGGGGACTTCAAATAGAAAACATTTAGACATTCTGCCTTCCAGAGAAAGGGAACCGGAGCCAAATCTACTGTCTTTCATATACTTCTCAAATGACAAAATTACAACACTTTTAGTTGTAGATATAATTGGATTTTATTTGGGATTTGTGAATCAGAGCAGTCTCCATTCTACAAAATAGAATGAGAGTTTCCACTAGGCAATACCAGACAGTGGATTTAGTAAAGTGGGAACAAGGATATACCACAGTAGAAAAAAGATAATGATTGTTTCACATCAAGTTATTTCAGGTTACTTTTTTTTTGTAAGGGTTAAAACAGAGGGGACTTTGTTATTCCCTGACTCAGGTAGACTGGAATCTCCTGTTTTCAGGAAAAAAGCTGGCCTGTTTCAGTATCTATCTGCTTCCTTAAAGTTTCAGTTTGATAATGTGGCATTTAGCATCAGTGACTCCATTCTGGTTTTATCTTATCTGTTGGGGCCTGGTGCAGGAGCTCAGTACAAAGCAATGGCCTCATGTAATTTTTGTTTAATATTCTACACTGCAATTTGACCTCTTCATATCAACTTCTAAGAATATGAACCCTTGACTTTTATAATTGCATGCAAAATAAGAACCCAAGAAAAAAGGTCAGATATGGAGCATAAGGAAAAGAAGAAAGGACATTTTCACTTGAGATGATTTATTACTATTATTATTATTACTTATGATAATAACAAAGGGCATTTAATTTTCCAAAGGAAAGGTTTTACTTAGGAAGGAAACTGGAATTCAGTTTAAATGTATCAAAAACAGGAAGTATAATATTAATTTCAAGACACATTTGACAAATTCCAGGCACTCTTTTCTTTCTCTGTTGCAGGACTGAGTAAGGGATTTCTGGCTTTCCTGGGTTCTGAACCTCTAAAGAGATAGGAGTAAAACTACAAGAAGAAAAAAGAGGAGGGGTATGATTCATAATGTGGCTCAGTAGAGAGATACAGGGATTTGAGTCACAGCATTTCCTTGCCAGATTCTTTTACTTGGATGTAAAATGGCAAGAATTTCAGCCTTCATTTTGTTTGCCTGGTGGTAATTATTCCCTTCAAATTCTTTCTTCCTATACCAATTTTAGCATAATGATGTGCCACATATTTAAAACAAGAAAATTGTAAAACACTAAGGAATTAGAATCGCCTTCAGTAATTTATGGAAAATTTTACAATTTATGCAAACAAATACTATGAATAATTATATAAACAGGCATTGTAAATAATGAAAAATCATTATTTTCATTACTTCATTACTTCAGGCTGACAATTACGATATCATATATTCCTAGTATAGCCTCTTAATTAAATGAGAAATAACAGACTCTTGTTTTTTAAATACAATAATCTCACCAAACACTTAACCAGCTTTCTGATTTTTTTGGCAGATAAAGGAGACTCAGACCTCTGACCTTACTGAAATGATGGTTTTTTCACAAAAATCCACTATTTTTTTTTAAAAAATCTCTTTCGTTCTTCATTCTATTTAATTTTGTTATTTGAAAAGGGTCATTGCCATTGAAGGCAAGCTAATAAAGTAGTGCTTTGGATGTAGAGGGCTAGTTTATGAATTCAAGATAAGGACACCTTGCTACCTTTATTAATTATATAGATCAGATAGGAGAGTTGCGTAAAGGGTCTTCAGCAGAGATAATAGTGATCTTCTTAAGGGGCTGGAGTGTTACATATTTAACAAATATGTGAGCAATTCCCATCTGGCAAACATCGTTCTCATCTTATGACTGCTAAAAAGATAGCACAGATCAGAAACCTTGTTTAGAAGCTTATCATCCAGTTATGGGGAGGAAATATGTACATGAATAACTCCAATGATAGTCAGAACTAATCTACAGCCACCCTAAACAAACTGAATGTGAGAATCCAACTCAGAGCATAATGAATTCCATTAGAGAACAGAGCAGCTATAGAAGTTAAAACAAGGAAAAATCCCTCTTCCTGTGGAGAATGGGCATGTTTTTATGAAGAACGTGGCAAGTTCTAAATGGAAAGACAGGATGTAAATTTGTGAAGTAAAGGATACAAGGATATAAAGGAAAACTTGAGCAAAAGAGATAGACAACAAATTATAGGACCTTTAAAGAAAATAAGAAATAGTCTATTTCTAGTGTTCCTAGGGTCATAGAAAATATCCTCCTCAACAATGGCAATAGGATTGGAGAATTAGTTAGCAAGATCATGAGCTAATGAAAGATGACATTTATTTTTTACCTAATTCCTCATTCATCTGCCTCCTCTGTATTTATCTGATATATTTTTTCCATTTTGTGTGTAATCTAAATTGCCAAGAGAACTGTATGTTTTTATTTTCCCCACCTCAGTGGGCATTGAGATACTAGTGACTAGCCTTTGGGAAAATGATGGTGAATCTGTCCTAATCATTATATCTTTCTTGGAGTTAACCATATCAACAAAGTATTACTCAGCAATCACTTAGCGACAGTTAGAAAATTCATTTTAGATAGCTGATTTTCTATCTTTTTTCTTTTCATTTGTTTATTGCATGACTAGGGACTAGGGAATCATTTTTACAAATACACTTTTCAAAGTTAAACCTGGAAAAAGCTGTGAGACTTTATTTCTGAATAACTTTATTAAATGCTGTCAATATAAACACAGACAAAGTTGGATTGTTCAGCAAGTTGATTTTCCTATTTTTCAAATTAAATGATTAGTTTGAACCACAAAGGAAAGGCGATCTTACTTTTTTTGTGACTATGGGAGCTTTTAGTGTTCAGGGAGATTTTGGATATTTAAAATATACTTCCTGTTTTTTACTATGAATTAAAAAAAATCATTAGCTCAAACATTAATATGTACAAAACTTAGAACAAATGTAATAGAAAGAGTAGAATATCTTTTCAAAGTAGGGAAGGAAGATATTTGTTAATGAGAATATACAGTAGGGAGAGGAAAATCAGTTACTGACAATTCAAACTTTCAAGGATCAAGAGAGTGAGCCATCTGGATTTAATCAACATAAATCTATAGCTTGCATTAGCTCCACAATTAAGACACTCATAAAAATCCACTGTGTGAGTAAAAGCTTTCCTGAATCATAATTTAACCATGATATTCTATCAGATGACTGTTTCATGCTTCAATTTAAAACCACAAAGAAAATGCATGAAGCAAATTGGTGTTGAAAAGGAGAAAATATTTACCTATTAGTTATTTTTCTTCTTCTTAATATAACTGATAAAAATAATTCTTTAATGATGTTTATTATTCTAATTTTAATAATGTTTAATATCATTACATATTAATAATGTATATTTACTGCTAATAATAATATGATTAAATAGATCTATTCTACAGTTAACAAAGCAAAATGAAATGAATTTTAGATATTATAATTTTAGAAGAGGCAATTATAATGTTTTAGAGGAGGCAATTATAATACCACCATAATAATAATGTGTGGGAAGCCATGGACCCTAGCCCCAGTGAGCTTGGATTTTAGGAGACAATTTGTCATTAATTTAATTAATGTTTCATTTTCCTTAATTGGTTCATTTTGTTGCATTTTGAGTGTTTTTAAAGATATCATTACATTTGAGAAAACATAGAAGATGCAAGGTGAACTTAAAAGCATAAAATCTAGGAAAATCATTGAATTGGAAAATAGTAGAACACAGAGTCAGATGTCTGAACACTTGAACAACAGCTTGGTGGATCAAGGAAAAGTGACTATCATATTTCTATCTTTTAGAACAGAAAGAAGAGTTCTAGGAAATTAGACAGAGGTGATATCTGCAGCTCAGCAGAAACAGGAAATCCAGTCAGTAGACAGACAAAGAAATCTTGAGGAAGAGAATGAGATTTTCCACATTTCTTGAGATGATGTCATGACCCAATTTTGTATCAATCACTTAAAGTTAAATGACTTCAGTGGACATCTGGTTTGCTGAGTGGCAAGCCTGAGAGGACACTCAGGCAGGAAGGCTTTGAGAGTGAAAAGAACAAAGAAGCTCCCAAGACATGGATGAGAATGAGGGCATAAAGTTGGGAATAGTAAAAGCTGCACAGAAAATGGTTCTGCTGAATGGAGAGACAATTGTATGTGGCTGTGACATAGATGAGCAGATGAATTTTTGTAAGCAGGCCTTAGAATTCTGACACTGGTTGAGCGGGTGAATCGTGAGGCTCTCAGTAAACTAGACGAGAACAGGAGCCAAAGAGGATTTATCGGGCACAGTCAGAAAATTGTCTTACTGGAGATGGGATAGGAATAATTAAGCACCATCACATGGCTGGATTAAAAAAGGCTTTAAATACGGGATTCATCAGTACAGTGGCTTGTAAAAGTATTTGTCCTCCTCCCAATTATAATAGCAAAGAGAAGGTTCTATATTCAAACAAGATTGGGAAAGTACCGTAGAACTCTGCTGCATTTCTCTGTGGAGACTCATGGTTCGTATTAGGACCATAAATTCCTAAGAAAATGTACATTAAAAAGAAAATACTTAACCTGTTTACCTTTATTTAACACAGTGTTAAACCCTTTCGTAAGGAACATTGTTTATTCTCCTATGAAGTGTCATAAAAGTTGGGAAATAGCAAAGTTGACAGGGCATGCCTAAAAGAGAATGTTCAAAGATTTAAGCCTGTGCTGAGCTAAGTTCCTGGGATTTTTCTGAACAGTAAATTACTTGTTCTGGAAACATCCATTTTTGTGTGTGTTTGGTAACAATTTTGCTCCTGAACTGACATTGAGTTTTGGACTAGACTAGAGGGCAAGCCAAGTTAACAGCTGCTGCCAAATATGGATCAAATATGGAATAGGATATAAATCTGCTTCCCTTAATCTTTCCTCATATTCTCTTGGGTGCAAGAAGAAACACCAAGGCAAATCATGGCAGAAACTGGACAGAGAGGGTCTTCTTTTTGAGAATGCATAGATATAGGACTTCTAGTGGCAGCTATGCAATAAGCTGTTATTCTGAGGAGAGCAGTTAGCTGGTAGTAAATACACATGACAGAATAAGGCTAAGCAATAAAACGGAAGAAACTATTGACACATGGCACAATAGGGATGGATGCTGAACATTGTGATTAGCAGGAGAAAGCAGACACAGAAGACTATATACTTGTACTATATATATTTATATCAAGTTCTAAAACAGGCAAAATAATTTATAGTGAGAAAATATTGGCAAAATATTTGCTTCAGGGGATGTGTTGACTGCAGAGGAGCACAATTTTGCTTTCTTGAAGGATGGAAAGGTTCTACATCTTCACAGTGGCATAGGTTTTACTGAAGTATGAATTTGTCAAACCCATCTAAAGGGACTGTAAAGAAATGTTAAACCCTACTTAGTAGGTTTTCTTTTTACAGGCATATGGGTCAGAAATTCAGAAATGACTTTTTGTAAATTTGTAACTTGGGAAATGAGTAAAATATATTAAAGATAAAGGGAGCCAAGTTTCTCATTATTCAATAATGAAGTTCCTGATATAATAAAGGATAAGACTAAATACATCCTTTGGTGTTGGATAGAAATTGGAAATCTCAGAACGAATTCATGTTTTACAAATACACACATGCATGTATGTGTACACATATATATTCGTATACATGCACACATACACATATATGTGTGTATATATGTATATAGTTAAATGGAATTAAACTAATATACTTAGATCCCAGCATACACACATAAACATAAATAGAGAGAATAAGCAACTATGTTTATATGTATATAAATAATACATATACACACATACACACATGTGTGTGTATGTGTGTATATTTCCCAGCTCTGTATGTTGAGAGGACTTAAAACGATTGGAAAGCTATTAGCAATGTGCAAACCTAGCATTCACATCTTGGTTTCTAAATCCTGCTCTCCAGTTACCAAAATTATAGATCCTTGGGGAAAAAGCTAAATTTAAGATTTAGGCAGGATGTCTGAAGAGTTGTACTAGAGCAGAAATTAAGAAACCAAGTAACTTACAAATGATGAGAACCTATCAATAGGATAGGAGCTTGAGGGTGCTCCCACTGGCCAAAACTGGGAAAATTTGACAATCAAAATAATAATAATGTATTATAGCTCATTGAATAAAATAAAAATCCTTAAGTCTATAGTTAAATACATACATAAATATATATATACATACATATGCATAAAAAACATATGTGTATCAATATATAAACAGGAAAGCTCTTCTGACAATAAAATACCAAATACAAAAACCTAGAAGGAATGTCAAAGTTAGAAAATTATTATTGGATGCAAAAACCAGTGGGTGAATTTTTGGTGAGTTGCAAAATATTTACATAATACCATGATATCTCCCCACAAATTAACTATTAGATACAAAGAAAAAAATAGAAACCTTAGGATGAAAAATAGTAAAAATCTTCAATATTGGAAAAATCAAATATTATATGATGTGATACACTGAGGACATATCACATATTATACTCCTACCAAAATACATAAATAAATCTAAACCCAAATGGAAGAGAATTCTACAAAATACTTGGCTCATACTTTCTGAACTGCCAAAATCAAGACAGACATCACAAGAAACTAAAGAAAATTGACAACAAAATCAGTAAGATTCTGCACTGAATCTTGGAGTTAATGACTATAAAGAAAAGAATATTATTGGAGCAATTAATGAAATTTGGATATGGACTATGTAGTTTTAACTGAGGTCAACCATCTTCTTCTGTATAGGCCTGAAAACAAATATTTTAGACGTTCCAGGCCGTATGGTCTCTTGTTGCAATGTCTCAACCCTGCATTGTAGTAAGAGAACAGCATACACTATGTAAATAAATGAATGTGACTCTGTTCAAAAAACTTTATTTATAAAAATATGTGGCATGGTAACAGAGTCCTAATTGATAAATAAAGGTATATCCCCCACCCCACTTTTTCTTCCTTCTTTGATTTTAATTGAACATTTTGTATGATTTTATTTTACCTTCTATCTTAACATATTTCTTCTTAAATATTTTTTACTGGTTGTTCTAGAGTTTTATTTTATTTTATATTTATTTTTTTAGAGACAGGGTCTCAGTCTGTCATTCAGGCTGGAGTTCAAGTGGTCCTCTAGCCTCAGCTTCCCATGAAGCTGGAACTATAGGCAGACATCACCATGCCTGGCTACTTTTTTTTTTTTAATTATTATTTTTGTAGAGATAGGGTCCTGCTTTGTTGCACAAGCTGGTCTCCAACTCCTGACTTCAAGCAGTTCTCCTACCTAGGCCTCCCAAAATGCTGCTATTACAGCCATGAACACTTTGCTTGTCCTACAGTTTTAAATACATATTTTTATTTAATCAAAGTTCACCCTCAAATAACACTAGACTACTTCACATGTAATGCAAGTAACTTATTACAGAGTATTCCCAGTGCCTCCCTGTCATCCCTTATGGCATTGCAGTCATTCGTTTTATGGATATGTGATGTCATCACTCAATATATTGTTATCCGTTATTACTTTAAAAACTTATCTTGAGAACACTGTCGAAGATGGCTGACTAGAGACATTGCTTGCCGGACTGTCCTGGAGGGAAGGTAGGATTTCATGTAGAGGATAGGGGAGAAGAGATGCAGCTCAGATGTAGATCATAGAGAGATGTGCCAGACTCTGCCAGGGACCTCTTGAGGAGGAAATTTGTGAAGCAGAGAAGGAAGAAGATAAAAAAAAAAAAAAAAAGATATCAGCAAGGATCAGAAGAAGAGAGTCTCGGACACCAGTGAAGAGATAAGGGGGATCCCTCTCTCCCTCCCACACACCTTTGGTGGCCAGTGGCTACCAAGTTTCTTAGAGGCTTTTCCATCCCCACAAGCCCAGGCACTTTGGCAAACACAGAATAGTGGAGAGAACTTGTATGATCCCAGAGCTTGGACATTCCTTGAAAGGTTCCCCTCCAAGGAAAGTAACCCAAGAAGCGGGAGAGCTGGCTTCCTCCCATTCAGATGATTTTCCTTCCCATCCACTGCAACCCAAATAGCAGTTTGAGTGGAAAATTTGGCGGGCAGCTGGATCTCCCCAGTGGGTGCATGCTACTAGCTGAGTTTCCATGGAGAGTAGGACCCACACTTTTCTTCTTGTGGACCTGCAGTGGACCCGGAGGCCCCAATCTGGGAGCTCTCTGCCCACTGGTGTTTCTTGGAGTCACAAGCCAATGGATCAGATAAGTAGGCCGAACCCCATGCCCCATGTCCCCAGACTTGAATGTATTGTTGGAGGACACACATGGGAGGTCTGGGAACTGGACTCGGGTGGCAAGGAAGGGAAGCCCAAGTGGACAGAACTGGTGGGAGAATACTGTGGGGTTCTGAGACATGGCACCTACCCCTCCTCACAGGAAAGCTGAGCCATTGGATTAGGGCCAGTCATCTGGCAGGGAAGATTCCAGCCTGACACCATAGAAACCAAGCATATAGGCCCCTCTCACTTTGGAGAGCCTGCCCTGATTTTTCTCCCAGCAGCTTCCCCTAGTGGCCAGGAAAGCAACCTCTGAATCATGCTGAGGCTTTGCAAAGCCCATCAGGCTTGTGCAATCTTACCATGCTCTGCCTTGCTCCTTTACCCACCTCTGCTGTGGTGAAGATCAAGCAACCTGCTGAGAGCTACAGGGCCCTTTCCAAATCCTGGGGACTCAGGTGTTCCACCTGAGGGACTAGAGCTCACCATGGGCACAAAACAGCATCTTGGCAATTGGCTCTTTCATGCAAATATCAACCACTGACAGGGAGGACAACTCTATAGCTCATCACAGCATCTACCAATTCAATCAAATGGGGTACGGCTGATTCTTACAAGTACAACCGACCATCTCAGAGATTAGACTGGGGCACCCAATATAATTCACACTGCTGGGAAGAAGTGAAGAGAGCAGGATAGAGGCAATGCAAGGGGACACTGTTTATTAGGAAAGAAACAACAGTTACAGGCAGCTCAATCTCCAAGGAGTCTCCCTCTTCCATTGCAGAACTCTGGGTGATCAAGGAGCTACTCAGAGTCTGTGCAGAGGCATTCCACTGGAGATCAGGGACAGCAGAGATCTGGTACCTGCCAATACCAGGCTTCTGCAACGGATCTCTCTGGTGCACAGAGCCAGGTCTGCTCAGGACCCAGTCATCCAGCAGTAACCTTACTATCACCCCTGTTGGGCTGAGGGGGAGGAAACAGATACTCCCCTGTGTTGAGCCCTGTGACTGGGGGTTGAGAACACCTCCTCCTTGGCATGGAAGCAGAACAGAGGGGGTGACTCAGATATCACAGATACCACTTGGGAAGCCTCTGGTCACTGCCTCAGTGGGTCCTAGGTGCAGGAGGAGAACCTTAGCTGACCGATAATTCTAGCTCACCTATATGGAACCTGGGCCCCTGAGAGAAAACCCTGCCTGTGTGATTAGGCATCAGAGTACCCACACTGGTGGAGCAGCCCACCATATTGTCAGCTCTGCCCCTGAAATCCCCACAGTCAGCTCTGGAGCTCTTGCAATGCCCACATGCAAGGCTCTGCCCTGCAGCTCCAGGGCACCTGTCAGGCTTGTGACTTCACTGCTGAAACTCCAGAGTTGTGCCTGGATCCAAATAACCCACAAGTGAGTCACCACCACTAACACTGGGCTGGTAAAGCCTCTCTGAGGTCCACCATTTCACTCATGACCCCCAGCTCTAAGCAGCCTTCACTCCTGGACTTGGTTTGACAAAGCACCTGGCAAAGGAGAATAGATGCCGTGCATACCTATTAACCCAAAGCTAAGAGAAGGAAAGCCAGATGAGGAGTTTGACATCCTCAAGAGTATACAATGGAGCTATAGTAGTGGACTCAATCCACAAGGAAATTGCTGAAATGACAGAAATGGAATTCAGAATATGGGTGGAAAATAAGATCATTGGAATTGAAGTAAAAGCTGAAACCAACAAAAAGAAGCCAAAAAAATATATTTCAGGAAATCAATGAAAAAGTCACTAGAGACCTAGACAACATAAGAAAAGATACAATACAACTTAAAGAAATGAAAGAATCATTCAGGGAATTTCAACTTGAAGCTAAAAACTTTAATAATAGGTTAAGCCAAGGAGAATACAGAATCTCAATCCTTAAATAAGAGGCTTTCAAAATAACCCATTCAAACAGGCAGAGAAGAGTATAAAAAAGTCTGAGCAATTACTGAGAAAGATATGGGACTATGTGAAGCATACTAACATTCAAATTATAGGTATCCCTGAGGGTGAAGAAGAAAGACCTAAAAGCATGGAAAACCTGTTTGAGGAAATTATTGAAGAAAACTTCCCAGATATCACCAGAAGCTCAGACATACAGGTACAAGATGGGCATTGAACACTGGGAAGACTCATAGCAAATATGTCATCTCCAAGACACATAATTATCAACCTGGCCAAAGTCAAAATGAAGGAAAATATTCTGCAAGCAGCAAGACAAATGCATCGTATAACCTACAAAGGAAACCCATCAGGCTAACTGCAGACTTCTCAGTGGAAACCTTACAAGGCAGAAGGACTTGGGGCCCCATCTTCAATCAACTTAAACTGAACAGCTGGCAGACTAGAATTTTATATCCTACAAAGCTAAGTTTCACAATAGATGAAGAAATTAAGTTCTTTCCAGACAAGCAAATACTGAGGCAGTTTGTCATGACCAGACCTGCTCTGCACAAAATACTCAGAACAGCACCATACACAAATCAACACAACAGATACCCAACATCATATATTCACCTAAAAAAAACCCAAACTCATGACTCCTATGAAACAATAGAACAAAAGGTAAAATAAAACAATGAGGGACTATCCAACAGGATGAACAGACCAACATCCCATATGTCAATGCTATCAATCAACATGAACACACTGAATTCTCCTTTGAAAAGCCATAGACTGGCTGAATGGGTAAAAGAATACAACACAAGTATCTGCTGTCTCCTGGGAATACATCTAAATCACAAGGACACACCCAGACTCATTGTGATAGGATGGAAAAAATAGTCCACATAAATGGAAATTAAAAGAGAGCAGATGTAGCCATTCTAATTTCAGATAAAATTGGCTACATACCAACAAAGGTAAAGAAAGACAGAGGGTCATTATATAGTGATAAAAGGAGCTACCAAACAAAAAGACATAACAGTCCTAAACATATATGCACCTAACACAGGAGCTTACATATACATAAAGCAGATCTTACTAGAGCTAAGTAAAGAAATATATGGTACCATTGTAATTGCTGGAGACCTCAATATTCTACTTTCAGAACTTGATAAATCATCTAAGCAGAAAATGAAGAAAGAAATACTAGACTTAAACCAAATTCTAAATCAAATGGAACTAAGAAATTTACAGAACATTCTACTGAAAAACTACAGATTACACATTTTTCACAGCAGCACATGGGCCATTCTCAAGATGGATCATATCTTAGGCCACAAGATAGTGCTCAACAAATTCAAAAAAAAATGAAATAATACAATGTATCTTCTCAGATCATAGTAGAATAAAACTAGAAATCAAACACAATATAAACACTGAAACATACACAAGATCATGAAAATTAAGCAACCTGCTGCTGGACAATTATTGGGTCAATAATGAAATTAAGATGGAAATAAAAAAATTCTTTGACCTGAATGACAAAAGGGACACAAACTATCAAAATATTTGGGGCAGAGCAAAAGCATTCCTCAGGGGAAAATGTATAGCCTCAGATGCCTACATCAGTAATACAGAAAGATCACAATTTGATAACCTAATGTCACACTTCAAGGAACTAGTAAAGGAAGAATAAACCAAACCCAAAGCCAGCAGAAGAAAAGAAATAATGAAGGTCAGAGCAGAACTAAATGGATTGGATAACAACAACAAAAACAAAAATACGAAAGATTAACAAAACAAAATATTGGTTCTTTGAAAAGATAAACAAAATTGACAGACCTCTTTCTAGATTAACCAAAAACAGAAGAGAAAGGACTGAAAAAAATCTCAATCAGAAATGAAAAAGGTGACATTACAACTGATACCACAGAAATACAAAACACCATCTATGAATACTACATAAATCTCTATGTGCATAAACTAGAGAATGTAGAGGAAATGGACACATCCCTGGAAACACACAACCTCCCATGACTCAACCAGGAAGTAATAGAACTCCTGAATAGACCAGTAACAATCAGTAAAATAGAATCACTAACAAAAAACCTCCCAAGAACGATAAGAAAAGCTCTGGACATGATGGATTCACAGCCAAATTTTATCAGACCTACAAAGAAGACCTGGTACCCATAATACAGAAATTAGTCCATAATATTGAGAAGGAGGGAATCCTCCCTAACTTATTCTATGAAGCCAGTATCACCTTGATACCAAAACCAGGAATGGAAAAAGTAAAAAAAAAAGAAAATTTCAGACCAATATCTCCTACGAAAGTAGATGTAAAAATCCTCAATAAAATACTAGCAATCCAAATTCAATAACACATCAAAAAATAAAATAAAATAATCAACTAGGACAAAGTGGGCTTTATCCCAGGGATGCAGGATGGCTCAAATACATAAATCGATAAATGTGACTTACCACATAAACAAAAGCAAAAACAAAGACTATATGATTATCTCAATACATGCACAACAATCATTCAATAAAATCCAGCACCCTTTCATGATGAAAAGCCTCAACAAACTAGGCGTAAAAGGACCATATCTCAGAATAATAAAAGCTACATATGAAAAACCCACAGTCAACATCACACTGAATGGGGAAAATTCCCTTCTTTTCTTATTAGGATGCTTTCTGACAAGAAGTCTGCTATAATTCTTATTCTTTTTCATCTATAAGTTAAGTGTTTTCCTTTGTCCTCTGGCTTTTTTCATTGTTTTCTCTTCCCCTTTTGTTTTCTGCAGGTTGACTATGACATGCCTAGATATACTTATTTTTTTAATATATTTGTTTTGTTTGTTTGTCTTTATGGGGGTGGTATTATCCTGTTGTTGTTCTGTGAGCTTCCTGGATTATACTTGGCATCAGTTATTAGTTTTGGAAAATTCTTGGCCATTTTTGCTTCATATTTTTTGACTCTATTTTCTCTTTCTTGTGTTCCAATTATGCATGTGTTATATCTTTTGAATTATTCTACAGTTCTTGGATGTTCTGTTAAATGTTTTTTTATCCTTTTATTTCCTCCACCCCAATTTTCTCTTAGGAAGCTTCTATTGACCTCACTCCAAACTCACTGATTCTCCCTCAACTGTGTTCAGTTCCTGATAAGTGTCTAAGGTATTCTTCATTTATGTAAGTTTTTGATTCCTACCAGTTTCTTTTAATTATTTCAATTTCCATCTCTCTGCTTACATTATACATTTGTTCTTGTAGTTATCTACATTTGTAATTAGAGTCCTTAACATATTAATTATAAATACTCTACATTCCTTGTCAAATAATTTTGACATCTTTGTCATATTTGATATGTTTATAATGCTTGTCTAAGATTTTCTTTTTGGTGGGTGATGGGGGATTGGTATGGCTTTTAATTTTTTTTTTTTTTGAAAGCTGAACATGAATAAGCTATACGAATTAAAGTAATAGGATTTTAGTGTGGGGATGTTTGTTGATTTGGGTAAGTGTTGAACTGTGTTTAAGATTTGCTTTACCTGTAGGACCTAGAGGATTCTGTTTCCTCTAGTGTCTTTGTTTTGTTTTGTTTCCTTTTATTTTCCTCTTGTCTTCAGGTGTCCCTAAAATCTCCTTCTTAAATAGAGTCAGTTCTTGAAGCATGTTCATTTGTAATCCACTGTTATACCTGAGTCCTGTTTATGTGGTGGTAAGGTGTGAGGGAGAGTAATTATTATATAATCTTGTGATTAAGTCAAATTCCTTTACTGGACCTGTGTCTGAAGACTGTGACCTTCACAGGTGTTCCTCCATGGGTGTATCTTTTTCCCCTTTTGGTAAATAGAAAGGTTAGAGGGGGTCAGATTGGGGGGAGTGCCTTTTCCCCAGGTGGAATAGACTTTGGTAAGGTTTTTCTCCCTGGAGAGTAGGGCTTTGTTTTGGAAAAAACCACTAGGAGTTTTTCCACAGTATTTTATTTTCCACAGTATTCCCCAACCTCTGCCGGAGACTTAAGGGGATTTTCTTGGCTCTTTACAGGGAGAACTTGGAGATATTATTAGAGGTCACAACCACAAAAAATTTGAGGACAACTCTAAAACTGTGGCCCCTGGGAGTTACTCTGTTTTGTTGTTCAGCTGTGGGGTTGAGGTTTAAAGTTTATAAAATTATCTTCTGGAATGTATCATTGAATGAAAAGTCAAGGAATTGCTAAGTATCTCAAAGTTAAAGGCACTTCATATTTTCTCAGTAAAGAGAAATTAGTAAAACTCTAGACATGAAAAATTTTTAGAATTCTGTTTGGAGAGAATGCTTTTAGTGCAGAATCCTGGACATAATATCCAAATAACCACTAGACCACCCACAGTTATTAAGACTTTCAAAGGAGGTGAGGGTTTAGAAAGGAAAATAGGGATTTATACTTTACAATTAGACACCGAGCTCTTGAGCTCATGGAATTAGTTTTATATTGTTTCCTAATCACTGCAGTAACATTACCTATAAGGTGCTAATAACACAAGAACTTTCTAAAATACAGCTTATGAATATATACACATAATAGGGATGATTATAATTTTTTTATTCCAAAATATTAAGGGGATACAAATGTTTTTGTTACATGGCTTCTTGATTAAGAACATTCTGCAACCAGTAAGAAAAAGAGATTGACATTGGAAAGACCAGGTAGGTAAGAGCTGCTGAAGATCTGAACTTAGACTGGCATGATAGCAGTAGAAAGGAGGTGCCAGATAAAAGAGGCATTCAGAAAATCAAGTAATTCAAGTGAGAAATAAAACAAGATGATTAAGGATAACTCTGAGATTGCAGGCTTGAATAAGCAAATATTTCAACCAGAACAGATCCATTTACTAGAATGAAATATAGAACTAGGTAAAGATTTGGAGCTAGAAAATCAATTTGAGTTTGGAAAATGTTCAGATTGAAGTCACTCAGGGATGTATTACATATTGTTACATTAATGTTAATCCTCCATTCCAATTCTTTTGACTCTTTCCAAATATCTTTTTTTTTTCATTTGAATTCTAAGCTAGTCTTCCTGGCTTCTATTATCATTGATGGTGAGAAATGTGAGTAATGGAATGGGATTAAAATGACCCTTCCTTGTGTAAGACACCATTCTACACGATAGTTACCTTACTTATTTTGAGCTAACACATATTGTGATTTTGTAAATGAGAAGTTCAGAGTGATTAACTGGTAGAACATAGGTCTTTGTGAAATATGCCATTTTAAGGTCAATAATCCTAGTAAATACATCTAACAATTTTCATAACCAATCAGATGCTGTTAATACCTAATGGTAGACAGAAAGAGTTTCAGTGACTATTTTAAGTAATGAGAATTTGAGACATGCAGAATAATCCTTCTGGTTAAATATATTTTATCTCCTTTTAAGTACATTTAATATCTTCTCCATTTCTTTCTCTCAGTTTTTATGATCTGTCAAAATGCTATCCACCTCTGCTAAGGAGGCCAAGAATGAATTGTGCATTCACGTTGTAAACCACGTAATGCTTTCTGGGTAGAGTAAATGTTACCACTTGAGGGCATCCTGTCATTATGTTCTGTAATAGTTCTGAACTTCTAAATCCACCTCAAAACCATGGCTGTCTGACAGAAGAGATTAAGAAAAAAAAAGAAAAAGAGGAAAAAAAGTCTTTGCCGGAAACGCTGAGGCAGCAGTGAAAATGGTAATTCACCATGCTAAATTGGTGTTTCCTGGAGTACTAGGTCAGTGAAGACTGTATTTCAGGAAATGCTAAGTCAACAGAGGAGGGCAAGTGACACAGATAGAAGTTGATGGAGTCTTCCTGGCAGGGACCAAAATAGGAATTCAGACACACCAAATGCTCTGCAGGTTTAATTGGTTTTGGCTAATCAGAGGAGCGATCTGCATTTGAAGTTTCCCTTGAACAGAGAAGCAAAAAAACATCATTGCAAACAGCATCCCTTCATGTAAAGGAGTAAACAGCGTTATTCTTCTCCCACCTCTGCCAGAGACTTGAGGGGATTTCCCTGGTTCTTCACAGTGAGAACTTGGAGGGATGCTGCCTTTCTACTTGAAACCTATCACCTGTAGGGATGAAGTTGGAAATGAAAGACATATATGATTAGAAAATTCTAACTGACAATTACCTAGACATTAGGAATTTTCCTCCCTCAGATTTTCAACAAAGATGATAAAACAAATGCCTTAAATATGTGCAAAATGTCTGAAAACTTATGATTACTGTTAGAATTCAATAAATCTTTCTCTAATGTTGAATGGTGAATTTAAAATGTCCATACTCATTATGATGTCTCAATTGTACTTTGGTGTTCATCTGTGCTTGCAGAAGAAAACTTAATAAAGAGATTCTAGGGAAAGAAACATATTGTGTCCTGAAAGAAAAATAATGGTCAAAATTAGGGTACAACAAATAAAGCTGCATATTTTTTAAAAAACTCTATTAAACCAGTAAATTTTACTAATGAAACACAATCTATAATTTTTTTTGAGGATCAAAGTGTTTGTGATAAGCAGCGTAAGTTTACAGTTTCATCCAACCCCTCAATCTTTCTAACAGTCCGTTGTATATTTTGAGTGAATAACAATGCTTTGTTGTATTCCAAATTGCCTTTACTTTTGATAGTTTTGGGGAGTGGATATAAGATACCATATTTATGAATAAAGCATAGGTACCAAGCCTATTTCTTCTGTTTGAAGGAAGTTTAGCTTTTTTTTCTATTTAATTGATTTAGTATGCTATGTGCAGTGTAAAGCAGAGGGGATATGTTTACACTAAAGAAGTCCAACTCAGAAGCAATCTTAAAACAATTATTCCCATATATAATATAATGTATAAATCTTAAGGTTAATTATATGTACAGAGTAGCTGGTTAATCTTAGAAAATTTGGTTTAATACCATTCTTGACAATTTTTAAATGAAGGGATCATGAGTGTTAATTTTTTGTTTTTGTTGGTGGTGTGGTGGTGTTTTTTTTTTTTTTTCCTCCCCCCTCATGGTTTAATCCTTAGCACCAGTAGCTGCTGTTAGGCTATTAGCAGCCACATTAGGTCAGTGAAGGAATGAGCCATGTCAAGGAGTTGTTGGGTTTGGGCCATTATTCTTTAACACACTGTCACGATTGCTTTAGTGTGACAAGATAGCATCTTAAAAAGATCTGGAGGTAAACATTTCTCCTTAAAGGCAAACTATCAATTCTCTCAACCAGAAGCATTTGTCAGGGGTTTTCTCAGAAGCTTAGTCTTGAATTCCTATTCAAAATAGAGTTAAAGTCCCATACATTCACTTACAAAATAATCCCCTGGGTCCAGAACAAAGTCTATGACAGGTTGGATGAAATACAAATTTCTAGTTTGGATTTCCCTGATAGCTTCAGGATGACAGAAAGCTCTGACAGTAGCAGACTAGAAAAAAATGTCCATTAGGGAGTTGAAAGTCATTTACTGTCAGCAATCTACCAAGGAGGGAAAAGAGAAAAAATGAAAGAAAACAAAAGAAAAAAAAAAAAAGAAAAGAATTCTGGTGAGGTCTCGTTAGCAGCCAATTTCACACAAAGCATGTGTGTGCGTGATGTATAGTAAACAAGTACCTCAAATCGATTTCCTTAAGGGGGAAAAATGTCACTACTCGGTAGATTTTAAAAGCAATATCAGAAAAAAAGCAAAAGGAGATTATTACTATAAAATTTCCAATCACCTTATAAATGGAGGGTAAAAAGCAGTCGATAGCAGGGCTAACTTCTTTTTCGTCTAAGCAACGAGCTGCTCCTGTTCTGTGAAATGGCATGAAATGAATGCCATGGCCTTTTTAAGCGGCACAGGGGATCTATTTATCGTGAGAAGAGATTTGCTGAATAACCGTAAAATGCAGAGATAATTTTGGAAGTCAGTGAACAGCTTTGATGTGTAGACCCTCCGAACCCACCTGTCCATAATATCTAGTCCTCCTCCAGCAGGCATCTCATTTATTGGAAATCTTTTTTCTCGTCATCATCAGCCAAAGTGTCCGCTTGAAAAAAACGAGTTTAAAAAAGCGACACTGACAATGACAAGAGCTAACTCTTGGCATGAGAAAGATTAGGGGCATGGAAAATTGTCATTCAGTGCCCATTAATTTCATTGGAAAACAGAAGAGAGAATCTGTTTCAGATTTTTCCCATTAGCACATGTCTACTCTGATTCTCTGTGTTCCTGACAGGGCAGGAAGGTGCAGTGTGAGATGAGAAGGTACATAGTCCTTTTGGTGGTGCAGACAGGTATTCTTTTATTGACTAGGTTGGATGAGTTTATTCACAGATGTTGTTTTAAATTAAATCTATAATGATTTTTGTGTATCAGTTACAAACATTTGAGAATGCAATTTTCTGTAATTTTACTTTAAGTTACAATACAAATAAAAGTTAATGTAGCATTTACCTTTATACCAAATATTTAAAGCAGAGATAGTGAAATTCCAATAAAATATGCATAAGTCACTCAAAGACACAAGGAATAATATATAAATTCATCTCCATGTTAGGCAAAGCAGCTTATAAAAACTGAAAAAAAAAATAATGAGAACTTAACCAAAAGTGACAAAATCAATCTGAACCTCCCCCTTCCTTTCTCCCCACCCCAGTTTTTATTCAACCTATTATGTATATTCTATGACAATACATGTAACTGAATTTTTTCATTTCAGAATATTGTGGGGGTCCAAATGCTTTGGTCACATAAGTTGCCTTTGCACTGCCCAAGTCAAAGCTACAAGCATGCTCATCCCACAGACAGCAGGTACTGCACCCAGTAGGTGTGAATTTACCCATCCCTTCCTCCCTTCTCCCACCTTCCCCATCCCCAGTGAATGTTACTTCCATATGTGCACATAAGTTATGATTCAATGGTAGCAATTTAATGGTGAGTACATATGGTACTTGTTTTTTCATTTTTGTGATACTTCACTTAGAACAATGAGCTCCAGCTCCATCCAAGACAATACAAGAGCTCTGATGATTTTTTAGTTTTTAGTTGACCATTTTTTGATGGCTGAGTAGTACTCCATGGTATACATATACCACATTTTATTAATCCACTCATGTATTGATGGTCACTTGGGTTGTTTCCACATCTTTGCAATTGCGAATTTTGCTGCTATAAACATTCGAGCACAGGTGTTTTTTTTTTTTTTTTTTATAAAATGTCTTTTTTTCCCTTGAGTAAAAAGGAAAAGCTGGATCAAATGGTAGTTCTACTTTTAATTCTTTGAGGTCTCTCCATATTAGTTTCCATAGAGGTTGTACTAGTTTGTAGTCCCACCAGCAGCGTATGACTCTGCATCCACACCAACATTTGTTGTTTTGGGACTTTTTGGTAAAAGCCATTCTCACTGGAGTTAAATGATATCTCATTGTGGTTTTGATGTGCATTTCCCTGCTGATTATAGATGCTGAGCATCTTTTTCATATGTTTGCTTTCCATTAGTTTGTCCTCTTGTGAAAATTTCTGTTCATGTCCATGCCCATTTTTTAATGGGGTTATTTGATTTTTTCATACCAATTTGCCTGAGTTCTCTATAGATTCTAGTTATCAGCCTTTTATTGGATGTATAGCAGGCAAATATTTTCTCCCATTCTGTGGGTTGTCTATTCACTCTAATTTTTGAAGGAGGTTAGAAATAGATGTATTTTAGGCTTGAAAATGTGACTTTGGAATAAAAGAGTGAAGGAAACACAAGGAACAGAAATCACGATTCAGAACACAAGAGTAACATGGTAAGAGAAAGTATATTTTCTTGAACATGTGTGACATTCAATAAAGCAAAGTATCAGCCAGTGAATAGTGAAATGCTGACATTACTTAAAATTATATACATGTAAATTTCTATAGATCTCTGCACAAGCAGGTATTCTGTAATTTGAGCTCTGACTTAAACGGTGGACTTCCATTTCCAGTAGCGTGCTGGTCTACATATCCTTGATGATCATTTCAATAAAACCAACACAGTGTTTCAAAATAAAATATTTCTTAAATCTTATATGTTGCATTACTGAGAAGACATGTTAGAAAAAAAATCATCAGAGTCCTAAAGTGAAGCCAAAACAGAAATCCTGGAGAGTAAGTAATCCCCAAAGCCATCTGGGGATTCAAATATAAGACTTCTGCATAAAACCAGAAGCCCCACAGTGCTATATTTTGATCTTCCAAAACTCTAAAAGTGGGGCTCTTAAACATTACATACACATGTGCCTCACCGTGTGAGAAACACCACTGTCCAACATGCAAAATTTCACGTAGCCTTCGAAAGTGATACTGTTATATTTTATGATGCCTTTTGTACCCAGGGAAATAAAGTTTTGCTTTTAAACTGTTTTAGAATTTAGAAGGCATTTTGGCATACATATCTTCATTGAACCTTGAAATAACTCTATGATGTTAGAATCTTTTATTACCGTGGTTGAGAGGTTGGGGAACTTGTGGTCAGTGAGAACAGACTGATGCAGTACTTGGAACCAAACCTAGCCTTTTCTAATTCTGAAGCCTGTTTCCTGTCTCAAACTGTCCAAACACAGTCTGTTAATATGGTAAATTTTACCTTTTAAAGGATTCACTCTACATCTATGGAATAGTTCATGATCTTGGAAAATTTGGTTCCATGCCTAATATATTGTTAATAGCCTTATAAAAAGAAAAGTACAACATTTTCTTCATTTTTTCCCTGATGATCCAACTTGAAATTGAGTACAGAACAGAACAGCAAAAAGCAATGACACCCACTTGCCGTTCCAAACTTTCTGGGTTATTAAGCATAATGGATCCAAATCATGCCTATGTGGATGGTTCAATAAATCAGTCCCAGAGGAGTTACAAAGTTCCAATTCAAAAACAATCTCTACTTGGAGTTTAATACCTATTCCTTATTCTTCATCAACTGCATTGGGCCATCTATAAGTCTGGAAAGGACTTGTAATTAACAATCCTAAAATGTGTTTTTAAAATTTTAACTTAATAAAGAATTTAATGCTTTTAATCAGAAAACCTGATGATATATTTAAAAATAATAACAAAAACAAAGTCCAGAGGAACCCTAATACTCAACTGCAAAAAAAAGTTCATGGCAAGTGTATCATATATATGTCTGTATAAATGAATGTGTGTATATACATATGTGTGTGTGTGTGTGTGTGTATAATATCACCCCTTAAATGATTTGAGGGAATTAAAATATTATTTCCCTTTGAAAGTTGAGACATTTCTGGAAAGGAAGAATGCAGAGAACAGATTATTACAAGGACAACCATAATGCTATAACCCTGAGAGGCTACTAATGAAATGGAGGACTAGCTCCAACAATCCTAAGGGATTTGACAGGCAGCTCACTAATCTGGCAGATGACAGTTTCATATCCTGGTTGCTGGCAGTTGATTAAGTGAAAAGAATTTTGAATGTATATATGGGTGGAGTAAGTTCTTGTTTTTCCTCTCTCTCTCTCTTTATTTCCTTTGGGTTTTTATCATTTAAAACAAACAAACAAAAACGAGTGAGTTACAATCTTGGCCTGGCCACTGACATAGTGCAAAGATGACTGGGTGCGTTTGGGTACCGTACTCCACCTGCAGTAGGAAAACTCTTTTTCTGTCTCCTCCTTCAAGGTCTGCCATCTCCTTCAGGCTTCTCATAAAATTATAATTATAACAATACTGCTGAATTGCATAGCAATCACACATCATAAATTCATACAACTCTTTCCAAACATTGTTTCACTTGATTATCACAATAGCTATGAGATGCCAGAATGGCAGGTGCTTCCATGTAGATGGTTATACCAATTTTAGAGAGGAAACTGTTCCTGGTTGCTGTATTCAGGCCTGCGTGATTGCTGCCTCTTCTGAGTTCTTACCACATATGTAGCCTATACCACTGTTTTGAACTTAGGTCTTTGGTGAGTGCATTAAGGTCTTTCTTATGAGTAATCACATAATAATAACACATATTCTTGTTATACATCAAGCACTTTTTAAGAGCTTTACATATATTAATTCATTTAATCCACATAATAATGCTATGAAATAGGCAAAATGATTATCTAGATTTTACAGATGAGAACACTTAAACAAAGAGCTTAAGCGACTTTCTCAAGGCCACGTACCCAATAAATGATAGAGACTGGATGTGGAACAAAGCAGTCTGGTTCCAGAACTTGTGCTTTAGTAGACTAGCCTTAGATTACATAGTTTTAATGTAAATGTCTTTGTTCTTACTATTTTCAGTTATAACTAATCTACTTCAGGTTCAATTATAGCAATGAGGCAACTTTTAATTATCCAAAAGAATAATTGTGCAATTCTGTTTGAAAGCAACAAGTCTCTTTTGGTTCTTGGAGGTGATTTCAATGGTCTATATCTGTCTTTAGCCCCGTAACTCAGTTATATACTACTGTTATAGAAGACATTGAAGGTTACCTATTGGAAGTGAAGCTCCCACAATAATAAAGTTTCTTCATCCAACTATGATTTTACTATTGACCTAGAAGAATGACAAGTACCTCTAATAGAAGACTGGTGGAAATTGACCGTATTTATAGTTATTCCATATTTTACAATTCAGTGTCTCAGGGGTGGTTGTTATTTTGTTTGTTTGATGATTTTTTGTTTTTGTTTTTTTATTTTACCTTTACCTCACATCCCCAATAGCATTGAAAGTATAAAATGTTCGCTGTGAAACTAAAAGTGCTGTAACCTTTCCTGGAGAACCCCCGTGGCTCCAGTATTCTGAGCTCAGCTAGCAGCTAGGTGGATCATGTATCTCTTACTGGAGGACTAGAAACATTGGAACGTTCACCAGATCCACAATTAAAGTCTCCCTCCTGGGTTTCTAAGGTCACTAGGCTGGTATTTGTGAGATTAGCTCTTCAGCGTGATAAGTTCTGGTACTTGGGCTTTTTTGCCTCTATTATTAGTACTCTCCATAGACAATGTGTTGGACATCATTTAGAAAATATCTGCACAATCCCAGGTGATGGGTTAATCGACATATATTCATTAAGTTCTTGAGATCCAACTCTGGGAATCTTGCAGATCGGTTGACTCAAAAAGCTAGAAGAAACAATACAAGTGAACACATTGTAATGCTCTGGCTTACTTCACTGCACGTAACTGCTCACTTAAGCATTTTCTATGAGGGTGGAGAAAATATGGCATAGTGGTTAAAAACAGACTCTGGGAGTAGTCTTCCTGGAGTTGCCTGATTCTTCTACCAGTCAGGATTGTGTAGGGAAAGGAAATATTTTTTCTTCCCATCTTACGTTCATGGCTGAGGCATCTGTTACAAAAGACATGTTGAGAGAAAAGCACACACATGTGTTTAAT
>CAUYRT010099984.1:0-16270 GCA_963574885.1 Lepilemur ruficaudatus | reverse complement strand
CCTGGGCTAGCGTGAGTGCCGTGGCATCAGTCTAGCTCACAGCAACCTCAAACTCCTGGCCTCAAGTGATCCTACTGCCTCAGCCTCCCGAGTAGCTGGGACTACAGGCATGCACCACCATGCCCGGCTAATTTTTTCTATTTTTAGCTGTTTTGGCTATTTTCTTTCTATTTATAATAGAGATGGGGTCTCGCTCTTGCTCAGGCTATTCTCAAACTCCTGAACTCAAGCAATCCTCCCGTCTCTGCCTCCCAGAGTGCTAGGATTACAGGTGTGAGCCACCACGCCCAGCCTCCTTTCATTTTTAGTATAAGCAAATATTGGTTTACACTTCCATTTTCAATGTATACAAATGTAAACAGTAGCATATGAGACACTGTTTTCTGCCTCTTAGGCATGTTTCTTAAGGTGTCTCATTGTAGCGGGTCATTAATACCTACTTTGAGAGTTTCAGTATGTACGAAATGAAATAATGCATATGGCATGCTCACTACAGTTCCTGGCACACAGTAGGTACGCATGAAGTATAGGTTATTCTTTCTCTCTGAAATCTATCAATGCAAATACTCCTTTTGTCTAAAGGACCTCCTCTAAGAAGCCAGCTCGGCCTCACACTTCCACGTTTTGTGAGAGTATGCCAACCAATGTTTTCAACTTCAGTCTTTCTCACTAATGATGCCTCTTATAATCAATGAGAAATAATCAAATTTTCTTCAAAACCTAGTTAAAAACATGGAAAAACAAATATTAAATTCATCTTGCTGTGCTTTTTTTCTAGTGTATTAGAGTTTTCCTGAGTGTGTTTCTGTACAAAATGGGGTAAAACATCTTTGAACATCAGATCCCCTTTTTAACTTAAAATATTCAAAGGCGCAATGATTCCAACTTGGGCTTCTCCAACTTCTTAAGACTTTGGGCATCTCAAACATCTTAAGACTTAAAATTTCTTAATTTAAAAGTCTAAATGGGAGCTGTGAATTATTCTTGTTTTTGGTGGGTCATAGCACTACCAGTAGGATATATTCATTAACGTAGTTTGGTCTATAAATACTTCGAAATCATGAGGTAGATGGGGAGATAGATACATTTTAATAAATGTCTTAGTGGCTATGTCTGGGAACTACTATCACTTGATTGCTCTACCTCCACTTTGGAAGACACAGCAAGACCTTACTCTTCTCAGCTCCTTTTGCCAGCATCGAGGAACACATGACACGGTATCTATTCCCCATCCTGATATCCCATCACTCATACAAAGCACCATTTGAGTGTAACTCTGGGGCAAAGACCATCTGTCCTTGGCAAAGACCACTGTCTGTTTGTTTAGCTGGTGCCACCAATGCTCAGAGAGAGTGTGGTGTGATGGTGTGATGACATGCATTTCATGTCCAAGTAACTGCTTAGCAAGCCAAAAAGTCTGTCAACATATTCAAAGCTCATGGGAGACAGGACTGGGATGTGACCCTTGGCAGGCTTCCCAAGCTAGTCTGTGCCACTGGGCAAGTCAACTCCTCTTCCTGAAATTTACTTTTATTGTCAGTGAAACGCAACTGTTGTACAGGTAAGTCATGTTTCTTCCAGCTCTAAAATTCTATGGCTCCTGTTCTAGCATGAGCGTAATGAACATCAGTTAATGATTATATCGGTATAAATTGTAATATAATCCTTATTTTTCTCACAAGATCCCTTTTATTAAATATTTCAGATTCATAAGTATTTTTCTGTTTGAAAAGGAACTTCAAGGGTGGGGGGCATCCTGATATTCACATTCTTTTAGACTAATGTGTTGTGGAGAAAGCTATAAAAACTATTAAGAAGGTGGTTAGAAAAAAATAGACTTTTTGGATTGAATCATAAATATTTAGACCCATAAATGTCTTCTGTTTCATGGGGACATTGAAATTTTCTGAAATCGCATGGAAAATATTGTATAGAAAGGTAAAAGGTACAGCATTTATTGAACACTTATGCTTCATACTTTGAAATGAGTTCTCGCATTTAAACCTTACAATAACTGTGTTATGCATTGCCACCCCTGCTTCTAATATGAAGCTCAGATGTTAATTACTTCACCCAAGATCACTCAGCTTGTAAGGAATTAGACAGCAATTTGACTTCACAGGATTGTTAGGAGTTAATATTTTTGAGGAGCTTAGATGAGTATTCAGCACTTCACTGTAACACTATAACTGTAACCTATTCTCTTTCATCTTCTTCTTATTTTTATTATGACTCAAAATTTCATTATCTTTACCGGGTGAAACAGTACAGTGATCTCAGGTTTGGGCATTAGGTTGCCAACACTTCAATAAACACACTGTAGTCCAGGTGCCAAGCGAAGGACAGCCTTATCTCTCCACTTTGTGTGAAAAACTTAGAACAACATGTGGTATATGCTGCACACATAATCAATATAAACTCTCACTATTAACACAGCTCTTCTTGTATACATTTATTTTGCAAAAATAATTCTTCGAAAGCTACCAGTCATGGTGTGCTATAAATGAGAGAGAGTAGGATAGATGCTAATTAGGACAGAAGATACTGGTTTCACTCATTTTATTGGTTGTATTTTCTGATTCAGCAGAAGACAAAATGACTTTGCCTGTTGTCTACATCCTTAGAAACTTAAAGTCAGTTTGAGTCAGTTTTAAGCCACTGCTTTTTAAAAGTAATTCCTCTGAAAGCTAGTTATGATGATTTTAAAAAGTCAATGAAAAAAATAAAAAGTCAATTTTAAGCAAGATCTACTTTTTTTTCTCAGCAAACGTCTATTTTTCTACTTTGAAATGAGGAGAATATAGTTGATTGTGATACCCTTAATTACTTAATTCTTAAACGTCCATCTACTTATTTATTTAATTGTTTCTTCACCAAGAACCCAGAATTGCTTTATACAGTGGATAGAAAATCAGCCTTGGAATCACACAGCAAGGAAGTGACATTCTGCTTCTTACTACCTGTGTGATTTTGGAAAAGTTACTTAACCCCTCTGAGCCTCAATATTCTCCAGTGAACAATCAGATTGCTAACACCTCCTTTAGTTTGGCTGACCAATCCACAAATGTAAGAAGGGCAACAAATTTATTTTCCTCCCAGAATAAGGCATAAGAACAGCCAAGCACGAAGTTTGTCTGGATCACAATTTATGGTTTTGCTCAAGATTTTGTCCTGTCTAGAATAGGAATATCCTTGACTACAGAGCTGGTGATGACCTTAGACTTCATCCTGTCCAAGTTTCTTATTTAACAGATGAGAAAATTTGGCACAAACTGGGTAAAAGAGACCTGCCTTAAAATCAAATCTGCTGCACTATAATGCATGATATTGTTTGAGCCTTTATTTTTCATTTTGTCCTTTCCTTCCTATTGTACAATAAAAATGAGTATCTTCACTTATCCATCCTTAGAAAATTACCTTTCTCTGACATTCAATATTCAAGAAAGGTATATTTTTTTCTAATCCACTTGTTTCTTCTTACAGCATATCTTGGGATATTGGAAATATCCCATTTTTGCAAATAAATCTATAAATTTAAAGAAATGCCGATCTAAATCTCTAAGATATACTTTATGGAACTTTATAAGTCAATGATAAAGATGATGTGAAGGAAAGAAAGCATAGTAACAGGCAAGAAAAAATTTAAAAGAGGAGTGAAGGGGAACTTTCTCTACAGATATCAAAATATAAAACTACAGCAAATAAATTGATGCGATTTTGGCATGAAAATGGAATAATAAATCAATAGAATAGACTGAGTTCCAGAAAGAGACTATGACTATAAGAAAAATAATATTTTAAATCAGTGGGAAATCATTTAATAAACGATACTGGGATAATTGGATACCCACGTGGATAAAAATTTAGAACCTGGCACAAAAATCAATATATAAAGAATGAAACTAAAATTTTTCCTATACATATGTAATGAATACTGCAATCTTATGTGCTTTCAAAATATATTCTGTGTGTGTGTGTGCGTGTGTGTGTGTGTGTGTGTGTGCGCGTCAGGAAAGGAAACTGTCAGAGTGAAGGGAAGAGGTTAAAAGAAGTTTTACTTGACTCTCTGCATCTGTATTTTTTAGTTTTCTATTACTTCTGTGATTATAAAAGAAAGAGTCCAAGTATAGAAGGCTCTTTATTGAATTGCACATTTGCTAAAAACTTTCAGCAAACTGTGTGTGGCTGTGCATGTGTGTTGTAAATCAAGTCATATTTTAAATTAAGTAAGAGAACTATCATTTATTCCAGGTAGGGTGCTTCCTTTTAAAAATGTGAAAATCATCCCCTAGTCTCTCCAGTTCTGAGGTTTAGGACCCAGTACATCTGGTTTTCTTTAATTTGCTTATTTCTATTAACCTTTGAAATCTGGGTGCCCTGATGGAGATTAACCATGACATGCTGGCTTCTGAAAGGTTTGTCATGGATTCCATTACCTGCGTCTGCTTACGTTTTGTGGAAGAAAGTTTTCTGCAGCTGAAATGAAGTTTGAAGACTCTAAGATGAGTGATTTCCATGTGACCTAGTGTAGCATGGAATAATGAAGTTCTGATGTATAAATATATTTACTCTTTGTTCTGGTAGATAAGTAAATTGGTAATAACAGACATATGTTAAATAAATATAATTAGTAAAAATAATAGTGGGCAGCTGGGCTCAGTGGAGCATACCTGTAGTTCCAGCTACTCCAGAGGCTGAGGCTAGAGGACTGCTTGAGGTCAAGAGTGTGAGGCTGTAGCACACTATGATGGCACCTGTGACTAGCCGCTGCTCTCTAGCCTGGGCAACATAGTGAAACCCCATCTCTAATAATAATAATAATAAAATAGCAAACATTTACATGTGGAGGACTTTCTTTAATGCTTTATATATATGAACTCACCTAATCTTCACAACAGCTATGAGTTTGTTTTACTCATGAGGAAACTGCAGCACAGAGGTCGGTAACTTGTCTAAATTCAGAGAGCTAACGGCACTGGCACCAGGACTGAGGCCCCAGCAATCTCATTCCCGAGTCTATTCTCTAATTACAGGCAATGATGCATTAAATATTCTTGCATGGGTCTTCTTAAATCCACAAGGACAAGGTTTCTCCAAGTGTGGCATTCTCTGCTCTAGGTTACACCCGTATTCAGCTACAGTACCTATTGCCAATTTCTCCTATTTCTCTACATCCTTTCCAACAGTTTTAAACAACTTTTAATATTGATCAGTCTGATTAGCGTGAAAAGGTAGTTTTAAATTTTCATTTCACTTATAACTAGAGAGTTTGAAATGTTACTATTGAGTATTTCTTATAGATTTGTAAGATTATTTTTATATTCTATATCAATGTCGCTGGGCTCTTTGTTCTATTACTCTGCTCTGTTTCCTTAGTCCTGCACCGATACATAATGTCATAGTTGCATGAGCTTTTTCTTCCCCTCTCGTCCCCCTTATCCTTCTAAAACATTCTGTCTGATAGGACGAATCCCTCATCCCTTTTGCCTTCAAAATAGAATTGACAGTTTGTGGCCTTTTAACTCTTTCCTATAAACATTACGATATGGTTATCAAGTTCTAGAAAATCTGTTGCATGGAGGATGTGGATTAATTTAGGGGACTAGATACGCTGATTCCATCCAGCCTACACTTCCTGAAAATGGTGGGAGCTCTAATTAAATTAGTTGCTGAATCTTAGCAGTTAGTAAATCTTACTGGCTTTCCAGTGACTGGTTGCCAAAAGGGATTAACAGCTTTTAAAGTAACTACATCTGGGCATGACCTCTGTCAAATGTCAAGTGCTATGACCAAAGTTTTAGAAAATTTATTATTACTGCTATTATTTTAATAGTGAGATCTTTTTATATTATGGATTTTGTTGATGGTATTGTTGCTATTTCTTTGGAATAATATATATGTTACAGATGACATGCAGCAACATTTGGACACCAATGACCACCATTTTCTACCCAAGACTGGGCACTTAGGATTCTCTAATAATTTGTTATTTGGTACTGATTCATAAACCTTCAGGCAATTTGGAGCCCAGGCTCTGCTAAGTGGGAGCCAGGTGTTGCAAAGCATATTCCAAGCACTTGGTGATGTCGAATGATTCAACGTAATAGTTAGGATTGACTTTTGGTGTATATATTTCAAATTTCTTCACGTTTATTCTATAATCCAAAATTATGGCAATTAAACCAGGTATCATCTCAGATAAATAGGGTGAAAAATCAGACAAAAATCTCTGCAAAAGTTTATATGCCTTGGCTCTGCTGCCTTCAAAATTCATGTAGAAAAGAAACAAAAATTATGAGATTTGATACTTTTTATTTGAAGTTATGAACATCCTGTTGCTGGAAAAACAAAGGTCACTGTGCATAATTCAATTGTTAAGATTGTACATATTCACTCAATCTTGTGCCACAGCTTTCTGCAACAGCCCCTATCACACGCCACATACTGTGTTTGTCCATTTCACACTAATTATGGACTTTGTTCTTCACAAAAATCTTATAGATTACACACTTAATCCCAATTTATGGATTAAGAAACTGGTTTAGAGGGGTTTCCTGAGGTACTATAACTAGAAATAACAAAACTGGGTTTCAAACACAGTTCTATCAAATTCAGGTCTGTGTTATTTTACATCAAATCATTTGTTCTCCCTTTGGCTAGGAACTGAATGAGAAAAAACTAGAAATAAAAACAATGAATCTCATGTGCTAATTCTTGAATTAGGTACTAATTCTTACAATTTAAAAGAATCCCTTCTTTTAGTCAGCCAGTGATGGTGTCCAGGTCAATATTTATTATCCTGCAAATGTTGTTACTTGATGTACTGAGAAGCCTAAATTATATGCTAATAAAAGAAATGATATTGCACAACTGGACATTTCTAATGTTAGTTGCATCTGGAGGTGATCTCATTGCTCCAAACATTACCGACTTGGCTGTGTGTTTGGGGGGGTTTGTGAAATCCTGGCTTTTAGCATCCTTGCCCTACAGGCATAGTTCATAAACTCTAAGTATACAGTGAGATTAGCCATGGCCATGGCATATGGGAACCTTTCCATTAGGATTTTCTCTATGTATTCATTTGAACTTCGGAAACTGAAGTAAATGGATTTGAAAATAAGATGTTTTGGAGATAGAATAGTCCCAATTTCTGTATTAAATTTTAAAACAATTAAACGGTGTAGACTTGAGAGATTTAAAACTGTTGTTTCCACTTCCAGCAGGAGAAGACACAGTAACAGACTGAGTCTCTCTTGAAAATTGAGATAACACTGACGTGAAAGAACCAGGGGAAAGGTGGGAAGGGGAGCATCAATTCATGAGGCTTAAAGAACAAACTCTTTTCATATAGAAGCTTTTGAGAGGTTGACTATAAGGAATGACCCCAAAAGAACAAAATGAGACAAATCTGAGCTGACGTCTTCTGCTGTTTCCACATCCAGCTACAATAGAGGTCATCCCATTGCAAATTATTGGTCAATTTTGAAGTTCTGTTTAAAAAGGACAAGTACAAACCAATAAACAAAATGTCAAGCTCGTCACGTAGAAGTATGCTTTAGAGTAAAAAAAGACCTGTACCGGGTGTCGGTGGCACTAGTGCTAGTCGTGGCCATCTCTGTCCCGCTGTGTGACAAGAGCAAGCCTGTGCCTTGGTTCTTCTGTGTTGTCCAACTGCTAATGAAATTGCCTTACCTCTCATAAAATGTCCCTTCCCAGGATTGCTGAGGTCTTCTCCAACTCCAAACCTCTGTGATTCTCAGTCTGACTGGGTACTAGGGTCAGATTAATAAGAAATTAATAACCCTGGCTCTTAGTTTCAAATTGGAAAGTCATAAAACATCTAAGTGAACCTGACAAAATATTAATAGTATATATCCTACAAAAACACTAGAAAGAACAATTGGCTCTTTTTTACCCCAGAAACAAAGGGCTAACTTTAATAGAATAGACAGAGTCAGACTCAAATACCAAATACCTAAATTCAAGTTCTGCTTCTGTCACATACATGTTGTAAGACTTTCCTTGAGCCATTTATGTCTCTTTGTTTCCCATCTATAAACCAAAGGGATTATGTTATGTGATTTAAATTTCTGAACATCTAAAAGCTAAAATATTCTCAGTTATTTTGCATGAAATGCAGATAATTTTCAGGCAGAATATTATGGGTAGTTGATAAGACAGAGGAAAGAGCTAACTATATTGGAGGAAATCAAGAAATGCTTATATTAAAGCAAGTTGTCAGATAATTTCCCGTATGCTTGGGCATAACTCTTCAAGTTCTCTTCAGCTTGCAAACATATATCTTAAATTTTTAAGATTATAATAGATATCTATAAAATCAATTTGTTCAAGAGCCTTTCAATTTCATTGCTTCATTTGCTGGGACGTTTTGGATAGATATAGTCCACATGGAAATTATTTAAAATCACAGCGTAGACTCTTTTCAGGCTGACGTAGCTTATATGTAGCTCTGCTTGGAAGCTGGGATGTGGGTTATCTGACTTCTATAGGGTCCTGCATGTCCCAGGAATATATGGGTAATTGGTTTTAGCAGTGCTTGAACAGCACATGGTTTCAGTATAGAGTAGGCAGAATTTGACCCTGAAAAACAGACATAATGTTGTATTTTTAAAAATAAGAGCACTTGAAGAAATCTAGAAATAAATCCAGAGTTACTATAAACAAGGCAGAGGGAGGCTTACTCATCACAGGAGAAAGTCAGGCTCATTAAAGAAGGTAATTATTACCTCTGACATACAGAACTGTGTGCTGCTTTAAATTAAGATTCTTAACGAGGCATTTCATTATATGTCTTTAACTGAGGGATTTAAAGAAGCAGCCTTTCTTTCAAAGTCAATGTGAATGGGAGATCTATGTTCAAGGGCGTTACTGGCAGAGAATATTTCAGGAAATAATAGTTCAGGAATATTAAATACATCAATGTACGGACAATTTCTGAACAGATTGTTGGTGTGCTGAGTGCCCATCGAAGCCATGTGTTTATAAGTGGAAAATTTAAACTTTGGCACAAGCTAATGATATGCTAATGAATTTTCATGTTAGACAGATGACAAGAGCATGATCCCTGTCCTCTTTCTGTTAATGTAATGAATGAGCTGGGATAAGCAGTTTTAAGAGAAAGTTGTAAACAATTTGTAAATGTTTACATTTTTCGCCCATCATTTTTATTAGTTTCTGTTTATTTCACCTTTCTCACTCAACAAATTTCTGCCTTTTTTTTTTTTCTTCCTGTATTGTACTGCTTATAGGATTTGGAGTAAAATTCATTTTGTTTAAGATTTGAACATACTTTCATCCTCTTGTAAGATGAGAATTTGTCTTGATAACAAAGAAGAAACTCTTCTAATTTTTGAAGCAGTCCGTTTATCAAAAAGTCTATATTGAACACTAATACCAACTTCTTGCGGTACTTTTTCTTATTCATAAATGTGTTATGTTTTCAGGCAGATAAATTGCTTTGCAGTGAATATATTTATTGACAAAGATATTTTATGGCTCTGCTTTCCCAAGTGTAAAAATACCTCACCAAACCACAGTGCTATTATAAGAAATGAAATGGGGGTGTTGCTCAAATCTAAAGTTTGCATTCTAACTCTTTTTCCAAGCGTATAGCTAAATTCTGGAAAACCTATAGGCCATTAACATGATTTCCCTGAGGAGTTTTACCTGTTCCATCTAAGAGTAAGTGATAGTATAGCAATTTTGGAACCTCATTTTCTCCATCAGAAGAGTAGCAAAGTCTACCAAGCACCCAAGAGACATGTTAGTCCAAGATAGGATCTATGATGGGTACCTGTCACAGAGAAAAAAGTCTAAATCTTTCTAAACTTTAGCATATGAGAGCATTTGCGTGCGACCCATAATATTACTATCTGATGAAAATCCATTTCCAGTTAAATTACAAAGTCCTATTGTTATGTACACACATTCTCACCGTGGGACTTTCAAAGTTGGCTCACGTCCTTGGTAAGTGCTCACAATGTTCTCTAAGGTCAAATATCCGGTGACATGAACCATTCTGTCAGTGCCTGACGCTGACCTAGCCTTAGTCAGTTTCCGTCATGATGTCGTGCTTAAGATATATGTTTAGTCTGTTTTTTAAATAAATATATCGTTTTCTGACTCTGTTACATGCTATCTTTCTGATCTTGACAATTGGTGCAGTCTTTATTCTCCTTTGCTTTTCTCTCTGCCTTATTTACAGATTGTAGAAGAAATGTCCCATCTTTGGCCATTTTAATTAATCCAGTTTCTTTTTATATATTCTACATCATTTAAAATTGAGATTCGGGATATAAAATTACTATTAAATATTAAAATTCTCAGGGAATTTGGAGTAAGATAGTTATGATGAAAATATTCAGAATATTTTTGAATACAAATAAAAATATCCAGATGTACACTATATATAGAATAATGTACACTATAGTATCATATGTATAATATGTACACTATATATAATAAATGTTTTAAAGATTTTTATTTAAGTGCTTAATTCTATTAGCATATAACCCATTCATTTAAAGGGATTTATTACATTAATCAGTGACCAGATCTTCAAGTCTCAATTGTGTGGATAGTCAGAGACCACAAAGCCCAGAGAAATATATACCTTTAAATACATATGAATAATTATTTCATCAAATTGCAATATTCAATCACTGAGGGATCTTAGCAGGTTTTCTCATTTTCCCCAGTTACTCACATCTAAATCATATACCTTAAAGCCTTTATAGGCCACTTTTCTCACCTGTGAGTTGAATGGGTATAGGACACATGTCCTTGCCATATTTTGGAATTACTGAGAGAATTCCCTTGACAATGTCTATTTATCTTTATGGTTATAGCTGTAAAACCTAATAGCTCATGGAGCTCTAGACATATTCTAAACCTGATTTTATTAATGAGAATATGGAAGTTCTAAAGAGTTTGAACTCCATTCAAAATGAATATCCAATTTTATCAATAGTTTAAATGAAAGAGTGAAAACATGATTTGAATTTCATGATCCTTTGCCTTATGGTATTTTGTAATAAAATAACTCTAGAGATATAAAAAACATTATTTGATACAATCTAATGTTTTCTTTCAAGACAGACAGTCCTACAGTTATCAAACATACTAGCAAAAGCTCATTGTCAATGTTTTGGATGTTAATATTTGGACTTGGAGGAAAATATACCTCTTGTAAATCTCAAAACTCTATAAGTCCTTAATATTATTAATAATTGTTTCTAAGAATATTCTGACAACTAAGTTTTAGAGATATTCCAAGAAAACTTTAGCATTAGTTTTAAAGGGAACTTTTAAAAGCTTCCATTTTACATTTTGTCACTCCCTAAATATGAGTTCATGGCTATTTATGTGAAGTTTGAGACAAGACAAAGTAACTCTGAGAGATCCTCCCAAATAGCCTTCCCGTGTAACTGCCCTTACACTGGGCTGCACACCTGCTCACCTCCAGTCTCAGCAAAGGCAACTGAAGCTAAGGCCTCTCTTTTGCTCCGATCTGATCAGATCAATTATATCACAACCACCTACAGAATCCGTTTTCTCCTTAAACATATTCATTTTCCATCAGCCTGGAAATGAAATGAAATTCTATTACTTAATATTGCCCCTACTCACGACTATCAAAGATACGATATTTTTTCTTTTTCTTGTCTTGCCAAATTTTAAAATGTTTCATAACTCAGTGACTAATCCATTCATTCATTCCTAGATTCAATAATTTATTAAGAATGTTTATTGGACATCTGATATTATGCTAGGGCGGTGGAGAAAAATCTGAGGATGTCACTGTCCCTGCCACCAAGATGCAAGGTACAGTGCTCAGCTTACAGTAATGATCAGCAAATAAGTATATTCCTTCACCTGCCCCCACCTACCGTGTTCTCTCCACATTCACCGTTTTCCTTCCTTGTCTATTTAATTTTCTCAGAATCATTCCTTCTTTGTGTAAATACCACATACACAAAATATGGGCAGGTTAAAAAAATTAACCCTCATAATCACAGCATCTAAATTACAACCCTTTATTTTTTTAATCACTCTGTCCAGGAGTTACTCATATGCACACACGCTCTCAGGTTGCAGTTCCATATTGAAGTCATGGTGGCTACGCTGACACATGCTGACTTTTGCTTTATCCTTTCCAAAAATCCAAACAACAGAGACAATGTAAACAATAGAGTAAAAATGAAATGAAATTCCATCTCCCTGAGATAACATCTCAGCATCTTAGTGACCATGATTTTCTTTATTTTCCTATGCACATACACATTTAATTTCATATAGACTAAATATTGTTTAGTGTTCAAATATTTAAAAATTATGCCTGTAATATCTGAATAAATAAAAAATTTCAGGGACTCAAAACTATGATAAAATAAGTCAAAGTTCCTCCTATTGGGTTGCCATCCAAGTTTGATGTGGCTCTTCTAAGTCTTTTTCAAAACAATTACATATATGAATTAATATGCAAATATATAATTTTAACAGCAAAATGGGGATAGTACTGAATGTATTTTTCTACAGCTCACTTAATATAACTTAGTATGTTTTAAACATAGTAGCATACCAATGCATCTAGATTTACCTCATTTAATTTATTCATTTTAAAAATTTTAGCTAAATAATACATATAAAACCTTGTAAAAGCACCTACTACTGTAAGATTGAAAATAGAACCAGCAGTTAACAGTCTCTTCCCATTCTAACTTACTCCTCAGAAATTCTTCTGGACATTTCTTCCGGCGTAAAAATCTGTTTTTCAAAATAACACATGTACATTCTAATTTATAGACTTCCTTATTTTAGATATTGCTTATTAACTTCTTACAACAGAAGAGTGCAATTTATCCTTTCTAAGGGGTTCTTAACGCCCTTTATCTTTCCACCTGCCTGTCCATTATACTTCAATCACAACTCTTGTTAATTCACTAGTCACGATTTACAATGTCATATTGTTATAGCCTCATAGTATCATATGTATATTGTTGCTCATTAGGTAATGCAGAGTATTATAATCATAGCCCCTTTCTTACACTTTCAGGAGTTAATAATTGCCTTAATTGGTATAGTTTTCTTACTTTCCCTGTGTATTTATTACTAATTTATCTTCAGGTTCTCTGACAGGACTATAACATCCTTACCAACACGGTGAGCTTCAATATGGACTCATCCACTTGTAAGCTCTGAAGATCTTCTTTTCCTCCAGTAATCTAAACTTTTTTAGTGATGTGCTTTGGTGGGGTTCTTGCTTCAATCATTGAGCTGAGTGTTTCATGGACCTTTCAATCTGGTAAGAAATTATTCAGGTTATTTGCAGTTCTGAGAAATTTATTTGCATTATTTCTTTGAATGATTTCTTCCTTCTGATTTTGTTGTTCTTTCTGTATTTCCTAAATTGATTCTTGTTAATATAATTTTTCATTTTCATGTGTTTTTGTTCTACTTTCTGAGTTTTCTTCAATTTTATCTTCTAGTCTTTCAGTAGAAATTTTAATTACTGCTAGTTATTAATTACTAACTAGTTAGTGCTAGTTATTAATTTCCAAGAGCTATTGTTTCCTGAATATTCCTCTTATTTAATAGTATCCTGCTTTGTTTCATGTATCTACTCTTACTTTGTTGCTTTTTTTCTAAGTTATCAGTTCCAGAGTGGTTCTGTTGCCTGTTTGTTTTTGCTTATCTGTTTGTTTTTTTAGTTTTCATTTCTTATCTTACTGGTCTCATTTTCTCTGAGTTCTTTTTCTCTATCTCCTTTAAGATTGGTCTCTAATGTTGAAGACTTTGGAAAAATGTTTTATGATTCTGGCTCTCTGTTCATATTTCAAAATGATGCAGTGAGACACTAACAAGTTCTGGGTACGTGGGTGAGATTTGCTGATGGTGTGGAAACTCTTTTGGTTAGGGGATTCCGAATGCCAGGTGATACAGGTATTTTTTCTTTCTTTTTTTATGAGTAATTTTTTTTTCTTAGACTGAGAAAATGTCCCAGAAGGAAATCTTCCAGTCTCTTGCCTGTGAGAGCAGAGTGAGGATGGTATAGAGCAGAGAGTTTGCATTTGGTCTGAATGCTGGAGCACCGAGTGCCAGGCAGGGGACGGGAGCGCAGTAGGTGGTGGTGGTGGGGTTCCTTAGCTTAATACTTTCACTCACTTGCCCTCTTCTTGGTGCTTTAGTCTTATGCTCAGCTGTGTCTGATGTCTGTGAGCCCAGAGCTTCTCTGGTTCAAAGCATTGCCATAGTAAACATTCCGTCTCCTGTAGGGTGACAGAAATATAGTTACTTGTCTGAATCAGATGAGGGAGAGTACTTGGAGTGTAGATTATTTTTATGTTTTATTTTGTTTTTAATTGACACATAATAATTGAACGTATTTATGGCGTGCAGTGTGATGTTCTGATACATGTACACATTGTGTAATGATCAAATCTGGTATTAAACATACTCATCATCTCAAACACTTGTCATTTCTTGGTTGTGTGAACATTCAAAATCCTCTCCTCTAGCTACTTTGAAACATATAATACATTATTGTTAACTATAGTCACCCAACTGTGAAATAGAACACCTTATTCCTCCTACCTGTGACTTTGTACCTGTCCGCCAGCCTCTCCCCACTCCTCTCTTTCCCCCTCCTCCCACCAAGGCTCTGGTAACTGCTGTCCTATTCTGTTTCTATAAAATCAACTTTTTTGATTCTCCATACAGTGAGGTCATGTGGTTTTGTTTACACAGACGTTCAACTAGTCCCCCATTTCTCATCCCTGTCCTATTCCTTGCCTTTATATTCACCTTTGCCTCTAATTTTTGAGATATTCTGGGACTGTTTGGTGAACATTAATGTGCCTCTTGGTGGCCCTTAATGGAGTGGGGCGGACTAATACTTAAGTTTGTTACCACACAGCTACCAACATTTCATTTTCTTGAGTATTCTTGAAATCTTTCATCTCTATCATGTTTTATCTAATATTTTTTGTTTTATACTATTTTTAATCCCTTTGCTGTCATTTTAATAAAATTTCATGAGCAAAGATAAGTATCTGTGTTCAACTTGCCGTAATTAATCAAATGTTTCCATTCTGTTCCTTTCTCAAGGGTTAATAATGGCTTCTTTCTCCTCAGATTATTGCTTGTTTCCCATATTAATCCCTGATTTTTCCATGACACTTGGTATTAACTACTATTTATTTGTAAATTGCATGATACTATATATTTGTAGTTCTTCCTCTATGTCTATTTGTTCTTGGTCTCTTTTGTAAATTTCTCTGAAAGCCTATCCCCTCATTATGAAAGTTTCCAAATGTCCTGTTTATATCCTTCTCACTTCCGTGGATTAAGTTAGACAACATATGCTGCTCACATTGCATGGTGTGGCATAAAACAGGAACTCAAAAAACAACCCTCCTCACACAACCTTTTACTTATCCTTAGCATGATGCTTACCAAATTGGATTGTAATTACTTTGAGGTCAGGATCAAACTTTAATTTGCCTTTGTGTGTTCAATGTCTAAAACCGTGGCCCATATATTTGTATATAAACATAGATGATGTGCATTGGGTGCTTATGCAGGGAAGAAGGAAAACACAAAGGAAAGCAGAAATCGATGTCATTTTTGAAAATTTATAAATTAAACATGTAACAGTACTAATTGGTCAACATATGTGCACATATGGAAGTAACATTCGTTGGGTGTCAGGCAGGTGGGAGGGGGAAGGAGGGGATGGGTAAATTCATACCTATCAGATACAGTGTGTGCTGTCTGGGAGCTGGGCACGCTTGTAGCTCTGACTTGGGTGGTGCAAAGGCAATATATGTAACCAAAGCATTTGTGCTCCTGTAATATTCTGAAATAAAAAAATCATGATGGTTTATTTGGTTTGCTAATAAATAAAAACGATGAGAAAAACTTACTTGAGGACCTCTGTTTTAGATATGGGAGAAAATATCATCAGAGTTTTTATTATAATCTACATAGAGAAATTGAAAGTTTCATTTAGATCACCGCTTCCATGTTTCATTAGCCTCACCACTACAATTGGCTTTACTCATCTAGATAGTGTAGCATAACGTGTACACCAAGTGCACCATAGTGTAGCGTCACCAAGAGCTACTACCAGAAGTTTTTGCCCCTGACACAAGTCTAGTGTCTCTGTCTCATGTCTTGGATTTGCTTGAGCTCTAAGATGAACCTGGGGACAAAGTGAGCCAGTCAGCATCTACAAAGAACTCTTGTGTCT
>CAUYRT010099982.1:0-16576 GCA_963574885.1 Lepilemur ruficaudatus | reverse complement strand
CTGCCTCAGCCTCCCAAGTGGCTGGGACTACAGGCATGTGCCACCATGCCCAGCTAATTTTTTCTATATATTTTTAGTTGGCCAATTAATTTCTTTCTATTATTAGTAGAGACGGGTCTCGCTCTTGCTCAGGCTGGTTTCGAACTCCTGACCTTGAACGATCCGCCCGCCTCGGCCTCCCAGAGTGCTAGGATTACAGGCGTGAGCCACCGCGCCCGGCCTAGACTTTTTCTTCTTTCTTATCCACTGCTCTATACCTGGTGTTTAGAACAGTTCCTATTGCACAGTTGATGCTGAATATTTATTTGTTCAGTGAATGAATTTGTTGGACTTTGGTATACCTATTGGGTTTTTAATTTGCAGTTATTTGGCTCTTATGAACATTCTGTGATAAAAGTCCTGATGTATACATTTTTGCACACTTGTCCACTATCTCCTTAGGGTAAATTCTAAGAAACAGAACAGCTAAGTTAAAGGGTATGCATATTTAAAATGTCAATTCATGAAGCCAAACTACCCTTAAGAATGTAAACATCTACTAATAGCCCATGAGATTGCCTGTTTCCCCATGTTTTTAATAACATTAGGTGTTGTGTTTTTCATCTTTCCCATCTGACAGGTCAGACATGGTCTTGTAACACGGTGGTTACGAATGTGACTTTGCATCTAGCTTGCTCAGGCCTGAATTCTGACTCAGCCATTTGTTAACTGTGTGACCTTGGGTAAGTCATTTATCTTCTCTGTCCTTCAGTTTCATCTTTGATAAAGTTGAGGTAATGATAGCACCTATTTTATGGGGTTATTTTGAGGAATAAATTAGTTAATCCAAGTAAAATGCTTAGAATAGTAACTGAAACATATTAATAAATATGATTTAGTTTGAATTTCTTAGAATATTAAAGGTTGAATGTTTTTTCAAATGTATTTTGGGCATTTGTATTTTTTATTTGAATCACTTATTCATGTGCCTTGCACATTCTTCCAATAATATTTTCTTATTAAATTTTAATAAGAGTTAAGACCAGTCGTGGTGGCTCATGCCTGTAATCCTAGCACTCTGTGAGGCCAAGGCAGGTGGATCGTTTGAGCTAAGGAGTTCGAGACCAGCCTGAGCAAGAGCAAGACCCCGTCTCTACTAAAAAAAAGGAAGAAATTAGCTGGACAACTAAAAAATGTATATATAAAAATAAAATTAGCTGGGCATGGTAGCACATGCCTGTATTCCCAGCTACTCGGGAGGCTGAGGCAGGAGGATCACTTCAGCCCAGGAGCTTGAGGTTGCTGTGAGCTAGGCTGACGCCACGGCACTCTAGCCGAGGCAACAGAGTGAGACTCTATTTCAAAAAAAAAAAATTATAAGAGTTAACATGTTGACTGTCATATATAATGCAGAATTGTCCCTAGTTTGCCATTTATCTTTCAACTTTGTTTATGTAGTTTTTTTCCTGTCTGCACATTTTACATTTTTAGGTATTCAAATCTTCCCTTATAGTTTCTTCTGCTACTAGACCAATGTTTAGGAAAAGTGTGCTTCCCCACCTCAAAATTACAAAAATAGTGACTTGTTCTTTTGAATACCCTGTGTAAGTGTGTGTTTAAATCTTTTAATTCAGTCTTTAAATTTAAATCTTTGATCCATTTGGAATTTATTTTGATAGGTTTGAGAATGGTTGGGATCTGGCTCTATTTTGTTTCAGTTGGGTAGCTATCTCTAACCCATTTATTGAAGAAGGAGAAGCAAGAGCAGGAGCCTTTAATCTATCCTTCCCTTCCCTAATTTGAAAGTGGCTTATTCTTTTGAATATCACATCCTCAGAAATAGCAAATCTTCCATTTCAGAGAATGGATTTAATGTTTAGATGTAGCGAAAAGTCATTTAGTTGCTAAACTATAGCATGAATATGCCATGTAAAGCAGTTTGGGATCGGAACTCACTGTCTGACTCTGAAGTGATGAGACTTCTGTCTCTCTGGTGCAGCTTCTTGGCTTACCTGCCAGTGATGATGAAGGTAGCTAACCTTCACATAGCACACATTATGTGCCAGGCATGGTCCTAAGTACCTTACATATATAAACTTCTCCTTATGAGGTTGGTGCTCAGTACTGGGTCAAATAGTATCCCCCAAAATTCATGTCCTTCCAGAACCTATGAATGTGATCTTATCTAGAATTAGGGTCTTTGGAGATATAATCAAGTTAAGATGAAGTTCTACTGGTAGTCCTACTCCAGTGACTAGTATACTTATGAGGAAAAGAAGGCTGGGTGCAGTGGCTCATGTGTGTAAACCTAGGACTTTGGGAAGCCAAGGCAGGAGGATTGCTTGAGGCCAGGATTTTACAATCAGTCTGGGCGACATAGGGAGACATTGTGTCTACAAAAAAATAAAATAAAATAAACTGGGTGTGGTGGCACACACCTGTAGTGCCAGCTACTCAGAAGGCTGAGGCAGGAGGATCATTTGAGCCCAGGAGTTTGAGGTTGTTGTGAGCTATGATTTCACCACTGCACTCCAGCCTGGGTGATAGAGCAAGAGCCTGTCTCTAAAAAAGAAGAGAGAAACATGACACAGAGGGAAGGATGGCCATGTGAAGATGGAGGCAGAGATTGGAGTTAGGCTTCCACAAGCTAAAGATTGGCTCTGGCACTCCAAGGATTGCCAGCAACCACCAGAAACTAGAAGAGGCAAGGGAGGATTCTTCCCTAGAGCCTTCAGAGGGAGCATGGCCCCGATGAACCTTGATTTCAGACTTGTAGCTTCCAAAACTATTAAGAGAATAAATTTCTGTTAATTTTAAGCTACCCAGCTTGTAGTAATTTGTTCTGGTAGCCCTAGGAAACTAATACACACTCTTATCATCATCTTCATTTTCAGATAAAAGAAAGGAGGCCCGAAAGAGGTCACATACTTTGAGATCTCTTTAGGCTGCTGCTCTGCCAGCTGTGCTCTCACTCTGTAGCTCCTGCTGTTGACTCTTCACCTTCACCATGGCCCTTAGTTTTTGGCAGTGCTGGAGCTGAGCTGCTAGAATGGCTCCTTTCTATACCACGCAAGACCACAACCTTTCCCCCATCCTTGCCCTCATCATGCCACAAAGCAGAAACTCCTCTTGGGGCTTTTGGCTAGAGCCTGACCATTTCACTAGGTATTTTCTCCAGCTCTCCTCCCCACACCCCTCCCCTTTACTTTTCCTTTCCATGCAGTGTCAGAGAAGTGCAGTGACAAGATACGGGGAGGATCACCCAGCTTCTTCTGACAATTGCTTTTATGCTTCTGACTTCTGGCCTCTGTACCTTCTAGAATTCCTGTTAGTAGACAATTCGAGGCTTGTGTTTTTCTTTGGAACTTCAGCCTTTTATACATAGCTTAGAGTCCATGGCAGTGAGCAGAGAAAGGACAGCTTCATGACAGCACTGGCTATGAGGGTACTAGTCATCATGTTATTGATGAACTCTACCCACCACAGTGGCGCTCTCTCTGCCAAAGGGATTGAGGGGTTAATAGCCTCTTGCCTCCCCATGGGCCCTTCTGCTGGCATCCCATTGCTGGCTGTAGAATCTTGCCTGTTTTCCAATATAGACCTTTGGCTTTGGATCCTGCCCTTTTTCTCAGACATTCTCATTAGACTGTGAGCTCCAGGAACATAGAAACCACTTCTGTTTTGTTTGTTGCTATATCCTAGGACTGAACAAAATCCTGGCACTTACCCTTCAAGAAATGTTTGTTGAGTGAAAAAATGAATATTGACCGTGAAGCTTCAGACTTAGTTTTCCTTGCTTCTTCTGGAAGCCAAGGGCCAGATTAGGAATTTAACAGTTGTAAGCAATAGGAAGATTATGATATCCCTCATACTTTCAGCCCTCAGTATGTATTTTAAAAACAGTATTAAATGCAAATTAAGTATAAGGAAGTCCAGCAAAGTATAAAGAAAATTCAGCAAAATTCTAATTTTACCATGGTGACTACTTTGATAAATACAAAGTAATTGAAAATTGTTGTTGTCCATACTTTGCCAGTTCCGTAAGCACATGCTGTTGAGTAATCCTGCCTGGACCAGTCCTTCCTGTACACTAGACTTAGCCTTCAGTTCCTCTTTATTCTACCTGCTGAAGCTGCCAGCCAGCCTTTTCCACCCCAAAGCCCCCAGCGTGTCTGGGTCCTCAGACCCTGGCCTGGGCTAGTGCCTCTGGCTCTCTGGGGGCTTGCCAGGAAAGTCAAGTAGAATGTCACAGTGTTAAAGAGTACCTAATAACGAGAACTCCCATGCTGAATCGTGATTTATACTCAGCATAGCAAATTGTGCCAGGTGATTACATCTAGGCTGATTTTAGCCATAATAATCTACTTCTATGATTTGTATATGGAAAGCCTAGAAATTTCTCTGTTATCCTCATTACTGGATCACTGAGAGACAAGTCGAGATGCAGGACCATTCTGCAGCATATATTGATCTGGGCTTTGTTGGGACCGTTCAGAGAAGAAAGATGTGATGCTGAAAGTGGGGCCCAGGCCTTCCACAGAGTGTTCCAAGACTATGACCATAGTCAAATCCTGTTGCTTCATTCCAAAGAGTTTAAAATAGTGTTGGAAACCTCCTTGGAAAAAAGCACCACCGTAACTTCCTGCATAAGGAAGTAGCATGTGCTGACTAGAGCAGAAGGGGTGGCCAAGGCTCCCAAGTTCTATTCTGGACCTGTTGTTGATTTGAGGTGTGACATTCAGCAATCTGAGCTGATGTTCTGCAGCTCTGATTGATTTCTCATCTTAAGCACAGAGAGTAATAGAGGCTGTGCTCACAGGGAAAGAGGCAGGCACTCTGGTCCCTTATCTTTTAGGAGAGGCTCACTATTAAACATCTTTCCTGGGCCAGGCGCGGTGGCTCACGCCTGTAATCCTAGCACTCTGGGAGGCTGAGGCAGGCGGATTGCTCAAGGTCAGGAGTTTGAAACCAGCCTGAGTAAGAGCGAGATCCCCATCTCTACTAATAATAAAAAGAAATTAATTGGGCAACTAAATATATATAGAAAAAATTAGCCGGGCATGGTGGCACATGCCTGTAGTCCCGCTACTCGGGAGGCTGAGGCAGAAGGATTGCTTGAGCCCAGGAGTTTGAGGTTGCTGTGAGCCAGGCTGATGCCACGGCACTCTAGCCCAGGCAACACAGTGAAACTCTGTCTCAAAAAAAAACAAACAACAAAAAAAACATTTTGTCTGTTATTTGAATTTCCAGGCTCCCTTTTCAAACGCAGGACCCCCCCCTCCAAGTTAATATAGGAACAGCAATATTGTTTACATTTTACTTGAATTCATTTGATCAGAATTTCTCTCCTTTTGACAGTGTTATTAGATCATCTCTTGTAGGGGATGGGAACTTTGCTAGGGTTTAGGAAAGAAAAGGAAGATTTGTAAGGGGCGCATACCTTGGCTTTGGTAGCTTGAGGGTACCAGGTGCATGATGATCTAGATGGGGAAGAACAGAAAGTCATATCCCTTGAGAGCCAGCTATATATTAGATACATTTCATATATTCTCTTATTTAATTATAACAAGCCAATAAGATGTCATCTCCATTTTTGCACACAGGCAAGCTGAAAGTCAAAGAAGTTATGTAACTTGTCCAAGGTCACATAGCTAATAAAACGCCGAGTTAGGATTTATTTCTCCTTGGGTCTGTCCAACGCCAAAGCCCATGCTGTTTTCACAAAGCTTTTCTGTCTCTGGTGAGATTTAGGAAAGGAGGGATGGGGGAAAGAAGAGTGGGGAGATGCCATCTTTCTCTACCTTACAGTTTTGCTTGTTGTGACACGTTTAGCCCAGAACATTCTGTTTATAGAATACTAGATTCTATATATAGAGAGGCTGCAACAACATATGTGGGAAAGATACCAATTGGCTGTAGGGGAGGATTAAAAAAACCCTTTGTTCTTTACTTGTAGGTCTTCGTTGCAGTGTAGGCCACAAGTGTGAAAATACTACTAGTAATTGATTTTCTGCTTAAGTGGCCCTATCCTATCTTAAAATCTGTTGATGTGGCTCAAGAAGTAAGTGTGATGGGGCAGAGGTGAGGGTGTGGTACGTCCTCACTGCATGTCCTGGAACTGGTGGCACCTGTTGTGTGACTATTACAGTGAATTATTACTGAGTAAACAAGAGGTATCTCTCTTTTGGCTTTCCAAGGGAGACCAGATGGCAGTGGGTGCTGGCACAGATCCAGGGATCCTGGCCTAGCAGGGGAGACGGCTTGAAGGTGTCAGGTGATGGAATAAGCTGGTCTGTCAGGTGGTATAATTTCACAGGCACCAGCAATGTGTCCTGTCCCTGAAAGACTTGCTGTGGCTGTTTGCTATTGCTCGGAATTCTGCAACTGAAATTTCTGTCCTTTGATTTAAACCTTTGAGACCCTATTAAAAATGAAGAGATTCTAGGAAGGATTGATCGTGAAGCATGTTTGTCACGTAAGTGGAAGTGTAAGTGAGTTCATGAGATTGATTTCTGAGAACTTGACTGAGGAAGGAATAGAGAGGAGAGGGCACTGTGCCCTAGTTGTAGGGACAGGAGGGAGATACCAAGGAGTTTGAGATAAAGGCCCTAAAAAGAGAAGCGGGGTGCTTAAAGAAGCACTTTATTTCCTTCACAGTTTTGTCTGAGAAAAGACAAGCAGCTGAGGGTGCTGGGGATGGAGGCTCTTGACTCCCAAAAGAGGGGGTGCTGAGTAGACAGATTTCCCACCGGCACGTTGGGATGCAGGCACAGTGTTGTCTGGAGAGCAGCTGATGGCCAGAATATAACACCAGGAGCACAGGACCTTTGGGTCTGTGGTTTGCTGTGTTGTCCTTAGACAAGACGATCACAGATGTTAGAAGGTGGGAGGGTCAGCTTCCCAGAAATGATGCAAAATGATGGCGCAAAAGAGGCCTCCAGTGATGACAAGGGCAGAGCATTTCCTCAGTTGGTCACAGACAACTTCTGGCCTCAATTTCCCAATGAGCTATGCTGAGATAGGGCTTTACCAGAAAGCAAAATAAGCCATGTCAAAAAGCAATGACAAAGCATCTGGGGTGTCCATGCGAAGGACATGCGTAGTTTTCCCTTGTCTGTTAACTTTGTGAAGCTAAAATAGGTGATCCAGAAGCTGCCAGAATAGCCCCTGTGATTCAGACATACAATGTTTTTGGCCTGAGTTCCTCCAAGAAGAGCACCTTCCTACTCAACTTGGCATCACCTTTCATTTACCAGTGCTCTCAGACTGCCTTTATGATTTGAATTCTCACAGCTTTTCCTCCCCTAGGGAGTCTTTCACACAGGCAACTAAAATCTCATTGCCTTTCCCAGCTCCTCACAGTTGGGTTCATGGATGCCCTTCAGCCTCAGGCTTAATCTACTCTGTCTAGTCCCTACCCTAAGTTCAGAGCATTTTCTTTTGGTTGCAGACTTTTGACTTCACTTAGGCCTCTTTTTTTTTTTTTTGAGACAGATTCTTTCTCTGTTTCCCAGGGTAGAGTTCTGGGGCATCAGCCTAGCTCACTGCAACCTCAAACTCCTGGGCTCAAGTGATCCTCTTGCCTCAACCTCCTGACCAGCTGGGACTACAGGCATATGTCACTACACCCAGTTAATTTTTTCTATTTTTAGTAGAGACAGGGTCTCACTCTTGCTGAGGCTGGTGTTGAACTCCTGATCTCAAGCAATCCTCCTGCCTTGGCCTCCCAGAGAGCTAGGATTGCAGGCTTGAGCCACCGTGCCTGGCCATACACTCAAGCCTCTTGAGTTCTAGCTCATTTCTGCTGGCACATTTCCTTAAAGTACTGTCCTAGGAATGGTGTTCATCCCCTACCCCTCAAAGTGTGACAGGGTCTGAACCTCCTACCTTAATGGAATCTGTACAGCTCTGTGGAGGTTTTTGGACATACCATACCCCTTCCTCTCCTCCCAATTCCCACAACCTCATACACAAGATCTAGTGATGAAACCAAGTCTACTGATAACCAGGATTTTGGAGCCAGTGCTCCAGCAGCGGGGGACTCCTGGACATGTGTTCTGTGCCCTGAATGACTGCTGTCTCCCCACTAGTCTCTGCTTTCCCTCCATCTCACCTTTATTTTGGCTCTTACCTAGGAGGAGTACCAGACTTTGTCCAGTTGCCCTACCTGGACTCCCTAACCTCTTCTTGGACCACAGCCCTGCTGTCAATCCCTCACCAGAGGCTGTGGCCCTTGCTTTCTAGCCTTTCTCTGGCCAGACTGCTTCTCCAATACTAGAGCCTTTTCTTGCATCTAGGCTTCAGTAAGTAGAATCTTGCCCATGCACAGATCTCCATGTGTTGACCACCTTGATCTCTGCTTAGTACCCATTGGGCTAATTAGATGTTATGCTGGTCCGTCCTGCTGCCTTTTGGAACAGTGCTCTTAGCTTAGTTGGGCCCTTGTCCTGGATTTCATGCTAGCTCTCCAACTGCTTCTACCTCAAAAGGAGCTTTTAATATGCATTGTAAAACTCCAGAAGGAAAATAGAGAATATAGCATTTTCTAAACTTATTTAACTGGAGAACCATTTTTTTTGGAAGAATATTTATTAAAATCTCATGGAATGTGGTGTTTTGTGGAACACAGTTTTGGGAAGTGTGAGGTTTTATCCCAAAGGAATGAATACCAAATGGAGTAGTTCTGGGCAAAGGTAATATGGCAGTCAATGAAAGAAATTCTTTGGGGGACAGGAAATCTTTTGTGGTACTCTTCATGCAGCGAAATGCCCACTGAGCACCTACTGTTTACCAGTCTCTCTGCTGGAATCACACCACCTGTCTCACTACTATGTCTCCACATAAGGCCAGTTCTGATCTGGAGTGGAGCTCTAAAGTGGGGAGGATTCTGCATTCTTTCTTCCACTTTGGATCCTCTTCCCTTTCCTCCAGTTGAAACAAGAAATGGTGAAAGGGATGATGCCATTATGGCCATAAAACATCGTCAGCTCCTGGATGCAAGGAAGGAGGGTTTATCTGAGGCTCTGTTCCCCAGGTTTGACCTCTGTCAGAATTGCTATAGAGCACTGCTGAACACCCTTCCTTCCGCTCAGGGACTATTCATACCAGCATCAGTCTCAAGTCTCATTGCTAGTTCATTGCTAGTTTTGACTTTACACGTGGGGATCAGTGCCAAGAGGGATGAACTTATTTTTATGGAATGGGTATGACATAAATTTTCTACTTTCCCTATTAAATACATCTTCTGTGTCTTGTGGGCAATTCTGCCTATTATAATTTTTTCAGTCCTTGAATGGAGATAAGCCCATGCTCTGTGAGCAGGGCAGTGTTACAGGTGGAGAGCCATTTAAATCTGGTGTGGTGGGCGACCAAGTACCAGGAGTTGCAGGTGGCATAGCTGGTAACCAAAGAGGAAGCCAGTCAGTCACTTCCTCTGTATGCCATTTCCAACCAGTATAGCCAGGAAAAGACAACTTGAAGCAGATAAAAATCTCTGACTAAGACTGCTTTTTTTTTTTTGAGACAAAGTCTCACTTTGTTGCCCGGGCTGGAGTGCCGTGGCATCAGCCTAGCTCACAGCAACCTCACACTCCTGGGCTCAAGTGATCCTTCTGCCTCAGCCTCCCGAGCAGCTGGGACTACAGGCATGTGCCACCATGCCCAGCTAATTTTGTGTATGTATTTTTAGTTGGCCAATTAATTTCTTTCTATTTTTAGTAGAGACGGGGTCTCACTCTTGCTCAGGCTGGTTTGGAACTCCTGACCTTGAGTGATCCACCCGCCTCGGCCTCCCAGAGTGCTAGGATTACAGGCGTGAGCCACCGCGCCCGGCCTACTTCTGATTAAGAAATTACTAGGTCCTTTTGAGACCCTTATGGCCTCTTTATTGTCATGAGTGAAATCGTTGGTTTGCTGATCTCAGCTCAGGTAATTAGCTGAGCTAATCTAAAACAAACTAGATGGAAAGACTCAGCATTGACCCTGCCCTTAGGTATGGTGTTCTTTGAATATCCAGCAAGCAGCATTCTCCACCCACAAACCCCACCCTAGAGGCCTTGGCCTATGGCACTTGTCCATTTCTATCACTTCCTCTGAAAAACCCTGGTTTTAACTGTGAAGATCAGAGAGTCAGTTCACTTTATAGGAAGGCGGAAAGAGGGCTTGAAATGGGCATTCAGAGACCTTAAATAGAGCTGGTTGGTTATTTTGTTGGTCTATAGGAATTTGCTAAGTATCAGTTGGTCTATAACTGCAGAATATTGATTTCCCCTTCTAGATCTTTCCCTAACAGTCTCTTTAAATGAGGCCATTTCCTAAAATTCTGCCCTTGGCTCCCTTCTCTACTCCCTCTATATGCTATCTCTGAGTGATGCCATCTGCACTTATGGTTTCAGCTACCATTAATATGTCAAAGACTCTCAAACATTGTCTATCTCCCACCTAGATCTATTTCTCTTCTGAGTTTCTTAATCACAATAGCCAAATACTATTGGCTTTGTAAACTGGATGGCTCTTAGGCATCTTAAACTCAATGTGTCCCAAGCCAAATTATATTCTTCATCAACCCATTCTCTTCCCCCATTCAAAACTTCCTTCTCCTCCTCTATTTCTTGACTTAGGAGTATGACCATCTAGGATCACTTGTAAACTTGCTTTTGCATCACTATCTTCTATTTCCCCACCAGGAATTGACTAGGCTCTGGATGTAACGTAGGATGTTTAGGATGTTGTTCTTTCTTTGCTTATTTAAGAACAATTAAAGGTTAAACTGTAGTTCAGATTCTAAGTAAAATGGAAGCCCTGGAAAGGAAGCATTTGAGGGCCAAAACCTTGGGAGAAAACTTTATGGAAGAGGTGAGAGTTAACGAAGGCCTTGGGTGAAGTAGGGGCCAGAAGACCTTTCTGTGAGCACCTCTCATGCTGACTCTTTCTGTAAATCACCAGGGAATTTGGTTCCTTTTAAGTTACAAGGATTGAGCATCTTAGCATAACCCATCAGTTATTTGGAGTCACCCTATCCCTTAAAATTTTGTCTCAAAGTGTCATTCTACAACTTGGAGCAAGTCTAAGTCCTTCTTTCAGATTTCTTCAAATTCCTGGGAGCTCATGTATTTATGGTCACTCTGATTTTGAGCTTGTCCTTCCACTAAATTGGTTCAGATTATGGACAGTCTTACTGTCTCAAGCACATTGTCCCTGTTTCCATCCACACTGACCCAGATGTAGAACTCCCAGCTAAATCCTATGTGTGTGCAGTACTGCAGTCTCCAACCCCAGGGCTGTGGCCTGGTACTGGTCCACGGCCTGTTAGGAACTGGGCTGTGCATCACCACCTGAGCTCTGCCCTCGCTGTGTGTGCCTCCCCCCCGCCAGTCCATGGAAAAATTGTCTTCCATCAAACTGGTCCCTGGTGCCAAAAAGGTTTAGAATCGCTGGTGTAGCAGACATATTAAAAAGATTTGGGATAATAGGATTTTACATTGCAACAAAGTAAGCAATTTGAATTCTAATGCTGGCTATCCCTGTTCCTTAAAGTACTTTTGCCCATTTCTCCAGTAGGGATTGTTCATTATTCGTATAATCTTATCCTTCTCTCCTTTGCAAACCCTCCTTACCATATTGCCACTAAGAACTCCAAATGCTTCTCTCTCTATTTTGCAAAGCACTTGAGCTGTTTCTAACTCTTCTTCCTAAACTCAACTCTGGGTTCATTTCTATATGTCCAAAGCCCATCAAGGGGCTCAGCTGAATAGAGAGTTTCATATATTTCTTTAGTCACACAAAGAATCATCTGCAGAACCTCTGATACATTCTTTCCCATTATCTCCCCTCTTCTGCAGACATTTCTTGTTTTAAGTAGCATTTACTTCTTTCCTCCATAATGGTTTTGCATTGAAGGATCTATGGAGGAAAAGTAGGATATTCTAGGCAAGGACAATAATTTGAATATAAGCAACAAATTTCATAAAACCTGTTGTGGACAATGGAAAAACTAGTCCAACTGGAAAGAAGAATTCTTGTCAAGGAGCAGAGCTTAGAATAGATTAGCAAGTCCAGAAACAGATCTGAGTGTCAGTGGGAAAGGATAGGGTTAAGACAAATGATACAGGACAACTGGCTAACCATTAAGGAAAAAAAATCTGTCAAAATATAGCAAAATTCTAGATGGAGTAAAGATTTTTACATAAAAAGTAATAAATTTACTAGAAGATAATTTGTTTTGTTTTTAGTATTACAACAAGGTCAGAAACTATAAAGGAAAAAGTGTGATGGATTAGCTAAAGCAAAACAAAAAAACCCAACAAACACCATAAGCAAAATTAAAAGTAGATGACAAACTGGTTAAAAAGAATTTTCAATATATCTCTAAGATGCACAAAGCTTTTATAAATGAATAGGAAAAAGCAAATACCACAAAATGAAAATGGGCCCAAGTCATAGAAGAATAAATACAGATGTGACCATAAAGTATATAGAAAAAGGCTGTTTCACTTACAATCCAGAAAACACAAACAGAAATGAGATTTCATATTTTAATGGTTAGAGCAACAAATACTAAAATGAAAATATTTATTGCTGAGGAAACAGGAATTCATATTTTGTTGTTGGAAATATAAATTAGTACAACCTCTCTGAAGTTCAGTTTAGCAGTATGTATCAGAATTTAAAGTGTACACACTTTTAAACCAGCAGTTCCACTTCTAGGTATTTATTCCAAGGGCAAGTATATAGCGATAAATGTATGAGAATATGTTACTACAGAATTTAGAAAATCAAAATGGCCATCAATAGGGGATTGGTCAAATAAATTATAATATGTTCATATGTTAATAAATGAAGTAGGTCTATGATTTTTGACATGAAAAATGGCTACAGTGTATACATAACAGTGTATACATAATAAATATATAGTATATAAACCGCTTTCATTTGAAATAAAGATAGCCATAGCTATGTATATGTATTTTAAAAATCATACAACATAGTGTTAACAGAAATTATTTTTTCAGATTTAGAAAAAGGCCACTTAAAAAATTGGAAAGATTCTGACTCGAGTGTGGTGGGTGGGCTGAAACCAGACAAAATTATTTTGCCTTGGTGGGCTTGGTAATGAAGAGCCATTGCAGGCTCTTGAGCAGATAGTGGTGATAAAAGCAGTGATCAGGGAAGGTTTTATGTTTTGATGTGTGAAATGAATGAAGCATAAAATGAGATTAGAGAAACCAGTGAGGAAGTTGTAGTGTCAATACAGGCCTGAAATAATAAGGTATCAACTAGGGTGGGCAGTGTGAGATTATAAGGAAATGGACCAATCTAAGGATATTTTGTAGAAGAAACGACTGACTGACAAGTCTGTCAGGCAGGAAGGAGGAGTAGAACAGAGTAACAAGTCACTGATAATGCGAAGGTGTTTGTCTGCCCTGTAAAATTGGAAGGTTACCCATCATGATAGAAATGGGGGTAACTTGAAAGGGGAGCTACTCCTCTAGGTGGGAGAGATGCATTTGTTTCCTGGAGTGGAGTTCCCATTTAGAGAAAAAATTACTTACAAAGTTGAGGCAATAGTCTACTCACAGACTCCCTAGATTTTGATCCCTAGACAGGCTTAGGGGAGGGGAGGTGGTATCTTGGGTTTCCTTTTCCTGCTGGAGGTCTTGAGAAAAGCTAGAGCATGTGGCAGTGGTCTCAATCAGAACCTGAGAATAGACCTTGGGGAGAGATAGGAGTGAGCAGTAATCATTATCATAAACAACAGCCACAACAGCATTTAAAAATCACTTTACAAATATCATATACAGTGACTTAGCTAACAGAATCCTTTGGGCTTTGGATCATTACTTTTTCCTTTTGTGTGGACACTGAAGTGCAATTTGAAAGTAGAATCAGGACTCAAACTCAAGTATTCAGCCTCAAAGTTCATTTCTCATTTCTCTACTCCCTGTCTCTTAGAGATGAATTTTCTAAGGCATGACAGACTGGAGCAAAAGCTGCAGCCTGGAGCTAGGAGCAGTGAAGAGATGGACAGAAGAAGAGGGCCGGGGAGACACCATGTTACCTACAGTCACTGCCCTGTCCCGTGGCCCTGTTAGGCCCTGACATTCCCCTAAACCAGAGAATGCTGGATGTTCCATTGCATTCAAGGGAAAAAGAAAATAAAAGTCCTAACTTGTCCATAAATAGCCGTGAGGTGTTTTGGAAGTAAGGTCGTCTAGTCAATGATTCTGGCAGAGTTAGTGGTAGCTTAGTGGTTTATTGAATTCTGGGTTCATTCCTTTGAAACCAATACAGTAAAAGAATATTGAGTTAGACCAGTGAGGGAAGAGCTTGTTTGAGTTAGTTAAATGGAAAAAAAAAAAAAGTTTTGCGAAGGTATTAGGTTTTATTTATTTTTAGAATCCCATGGTAATTCCACTTCTGTATTTGCTTAGCTGATAGAGTCCCTAAGAGGAGCTGGTTTAATGAGTAGAAAGTCAAGAATCTCTTAAGTCGCTTCCCTTTTCCAACTGTCAGTTATACTTGCACAATTAAATTATTTAACTAGCCCATTCTGATAACATAAACACAAAATGCAGTTATCTTCTCTGAGAAGTTCTGAATCAACAGGATGAACTTTAAAGAGGTTCTCCTGCAATCGCTAGACTGGTGTCTGCTGAGAATCCTGGCAAGGTATCCTTGCACCTCAGTGCTTGGTGCATAGTGGGCAGTCAGGAAACAATGGTCAAATGAATGAACGAGTGAAGGACTGATGGAATCTTTCTCCCTGAGGCATGTTGAGCTGTGTGAAACGGTCTTTTCACAGCTTCACACTACAGTTTTGCTGGGTTGTTTTGGGACAAATCTTACTGCTCACATTTTATAGTGGGGAGGGAAGAAATGGAGGTACCATGGGAAGTTTCTGCTCTGTGAGCTGATGATTCCACAGAAAAGAGGCAAAATTGGTAAGCTGGTATCACTTGGGTCCCAGTCACATGATATCTGCTTCTAAAGGATCAGGCTGCTGAGAGTCTGTATCAGTTGGGGAGGCCCACAGAGGTAGGAGATTTCCTACTGGCAACCTAGATCTCACCCAAAGAGGGCAGCTACTTTATAGATTCTCTGTAGGTGGCTCTCCACTTCCCTTTCTCCTCACTGCTTGGATTCTAAATCAGGAACCTCTCTAGCACATCTCTGGCTTTTGCTCACCCAGCCTGGCCCTGCCCTCTGGCTGTATGCCATTGGTGATTTTTAGTTCTACTCTGTGAGGGTAATGCAAACTGGGAGGTGCTGGTTCTGGCTCCAGAGGGACTGGGACCTGTCACCTGGCCCTGTCCTGTGTTTCCTGGCTTGTATTCCTGGCCACCTTTTTACCTTTAGCACACTTCCTCCAAGCCCATAATTCTGCCTGGGTAAGGATTCCAGAATAGCTTCTTCAGAGGGATTGTGGGGGCAGGAATGTCAATGTTTGGAGCTTCTGACAGCAGCCTCCACATCCTGTCTTAGGAGAATTATTGATCTTATATAGGTGATCTAACAGTTATATTGGGAGTGTCAGGGGGGAATGGAGTATATTCATATCATGAAAGGTTTTTACCACCAGGTTTAAGCATTGAACCTGCTTTTCAAAGTAAAGTCTTATTTTCAAATGGTAATTAATGTGTATTCATTCATAGAATATTAGCATCAGAAAAAAAAGTTTGAGATTTTCTAAGCAAACTTCTTTGTTTTAGAAATGAGCAAACCTAAGGAGGTCCAGGGGCGAAGCCATGCCTATGGTGAGGAGCTGGCACCAGGTTACATGAAAGGAATTGAAGTAGAGGGCAGCAGACACTGTGGGAGAAGTCTCAGTCTCTCCTGGAGGAGCATTTCCTGGGGTGTTTTTTTGGTGAGGAAGGAGAAAGATGCATTCTTTCCCTAGGAATGCCCTGCTCACACCCTTCAGACTGGGTAATTCCTGCTTCACTGACATGAACCCAAAATGATAACAGTATCATGAGTTTCAGTATTTAAAACTTTCCAAGGCACATTTAAATGAATGAAAGTCTAAATTATAGGGTGTGAATGAATGAATGCAATTTTATTAGATTCGGTATGTAAGGAAAGCTAATATTAAATTAGCAAAATAGTGGAGGTTTTTCAGGGGACCTGATTTAATGAGTCAATTAGACTGATTTATAATTAGAATTATCCTTCCTGTAATAGTACTATAAAGTCCATTCATTTATCAAATATTTATTAACTGTAGAGAGTTCTGTGATCACTTAAACTGAGCCTGCTTTTGAGGAACTTATGCTTAGTATATAAATCATTTTAATTATAGATAAAGTATTAGGGTATGAAAGATACAGACAAATGCTGTGGGAATTCAGAGAGAGGAGAGATTTGTTTCCAGTTTTTGGATCTAGGGAATTAGGTAAGTTTTGTGAAAACAGGTTTGTTTGTTTTAAAGAACACTTTAAACAATCTTGCTGTTTGTCCAGGCGCGGTGGCTCACGCCTGTAATCCTAGCACTCTGGGAGGCCGAGGCGGGCGGATTGCTCAAGGTCAGAAGTTCGAAACCAGCCTGAGCAAGAGCGAGACCCCGTCTCTACTAATAATAGAAAGAAATTAATTGGCCAAC
>CAUYRT010099976.1:0-19321 GCA_963574885.1 Lepilemur ruficaudatus | reverse complement strand
GACATGAGTAACCTGCGTGCTCTCCTAACCCAGGCCCTGCCAAATGCCCAGGCCAGTTCAGATGCTCAAGAAATTGAGAGTTGTAGCCACTGATGACGTGCTAGTCGGAAACTCACTTGGAAAGCAAAGTCGCCAGCTGGTTCTGAAGTTACATGGCCATCAATTCTGATCAGTTAAAAAAAAAAGTACTGCCTGCCCTGTTGCCGGAATGTGCGCCGCATCCTCCCCACCAGAGCGTGAGCAGGGCCTTCCCCGCCTCCGGCCCCGGACCAGACGGCAGGAGTCGGAGGTCGGAGCCAATGAGGACAAAGGACACCGCCCTGGGGTCTTGTTTCCCATCACCCAGTCCATTCCGCGTTGCTCTGGATGTGGCCGTCACCAGCACCCAGGGAAGGAGGGGGAGGAGAGGGGAGGCCATCGCGTCCTGGCAGAGGAGGTGGGAAGAGAGGGGACCCGTCCGCACTGGCGTTCAGCGAGTTCCGAGTTGAGTCTGCTTCTTCCTCCCAGGACACCTGCCCGGCCTGACACGGATTCACTCAGTTGCTGGCAGGTTGACACGTGAACTCTGCTCTGGACCCGTGTCCCCCAGTCTTGTCTGCACACGGTAACCCTGGGCAACCTCACAAAACTCTGATGCCCAGGATCCCCGAAGACTTTCCCATGCAGGTGGTGCAGGGCTGGGCCCTGGCACTCGGTGGCCAGCTCAGCCAGGGATGTGATCTGTCGCTTGAGCCCCAGCCCCAGCCACCGCGTTTCCAGGTGCACAAGCTTGGTCATCAATAATCAGACCCCAGGGCAGCACCAAGGCGGTCCCTCGACACTTCTGTCCCTCGGCTTCCAGTTCACACGCAGCAGAGGGCTCCCGCTCTCAGAAACTCGCATTTCCGAAAGAATCATAGCGTGGCGTCCTCGCCTGAAGCCACAGTGCTGCAGGGCTGAGATGAACTCACTTACCCCTTCGAGGCCTCTGCATTCTTGCTGCCAGCAGTTCCCCTTCTACTGGAACCCCCAGCCCTTCCTGCGGCTCTGGGACCCGGAGACCCACAGCCGGCGGCAACTGTTGGCAGGGGTGTGGGGGTGGGGTGGGAGACATCCCTCCTCCTCTCGGCAGCAAGGACTTTGCACAGAGGGGCAGGACCTTCATGTACTCAGAACCATGGTGGAATCTGTACTATGGGGACGGCTTTAGATTTGGGGGTCCGGGGCTGTCCCTTGTACCCCCGAAGCCGCTTCCCAGCCTCAGCATATAAAGCTGTGCCCTCTCTGGCTCTGTAGGAGAAGCAGAGTGACACAGACATTCTTGTTTCTCTCCTTACGCCCAAGGCAGGCGCGGCGGGGATGGATTCTGGCAAAGCCTGTGGTGGGGACAACGCTCCCCCGTTGAGCTGTTTCACCCGGGATGTTTACGGCAGCAACAGCCTCTGCTCCCCGGGGCCCGGCCGCCCCAGCAGTCGTGAGCATCCTGGCTTTGCACAAACATACAACCCCGTCTCACGGACAAGTTCAAAGGAAGCATATTGAATTGCAAACCTTTTCAACAAATTCTGTTTGAGCAGCGCAGACAGGGTGGACCTGTCTCCGGCGTCCTCACGGTGAGGCAGTGCCGTGCGCGTTGACGGTGCCCTTTGTGCTGGCGGTGCCTGCGTGTTGGCAGTGCCTGTGTGTGTTGGCGGTCCCACGTGTGGCGGCTGCTGCCACGTGCTGGGGCTGTTTCTCCTGTAACGTCTGGGTTCCTCCTGGCCCCATGTGCTGCTACTCGAGGACCTGTTGGGTACTTAGAGAGATGCAGGGTGGTGATGAGCAGGGACCCCAGCTCCAGAGGAGAGACCACAAAGCCCTCGTCCCGCCTGCTCTGTCTTGTCACAGAAGCAACATGGCTGTGACTCTCAGTTCCAGTCACCCACACACGGCTTGGCAGAGTTTTCTCAGAGCTACCGTCTTGGCTCTTGGAATGGTCCATCTGATCACATCCCCTTGCCCCCGGCGTTGAGAACAAAAGGATGAAGACAATAGACCTACGTGCTGACGAAGCCCCTGGGTTCGCCACACTTTGAGCGTCCCCAGGAGTCGCTAAAGAGATTTTGTGTACCCACCCTTCCTCTTGATTTCTTGGGGCTAACGTCTGGGAAATTTGTGATAAAAGATCCATTTGTGAATACCCTTCCCCCAGTGGCTCTGCTAAAACCCCTTCCCTTCCCGTCTGACAGGTAATTCTGTGCATATTGGCCATCCGTACAAGATGAAATAGGAACTGGTCCTGAGAAAGATTGTTTTGTTTGCATTAATCAATATGCTACTTTGTTACGATGTTAAATTACCTGTACATTGACCTTGAGGTGCTGAAATACGGAGTGGTTTATGTAACGCTGTCAGTGAAACACACAAAGACCTGCAAAGCAACAAATCTAAATCAAAAGTTTCATGATGAATGAAGAGATCAAAACTAATTCTATACTTCGGGCTATTATGAGTCTGTTTTGTGCTGCCAGCCACGAGCACAGAAGCAAGATTTATGCTCCAGACAGAAAGAGCTGAGGCCCCGTGGAGGCCTTGACGACGAGGTGCTCTCACCGCACCCGGAGGTCGGTCAGGTGCAGTGGGACAAACAGCATTTCGTGGGAGCCCGACCTCCAGAGCGGGCCTCTGTCCTCCCCCAGAGCACAGGGCGCCTGCGGGAGGGGCCGGGCTTTTTCAGAGCAAGGTGGCAGCAAATTCGCCAGCGCACATTCACTCCGTGCGTACTCCGTGTGCTTCTGTGGTGCGGAACAAGCCCCTGATTCGCCGTGTCCTGCAAACCGTCCTGGTCTGAAGGACAGCAAGGGAGCACCTGGCCCTCAGTGCCCACCTGCCTCTCCCAGCAGCCCTGTGGGCAGACACTGCCTGGTAACCAGGGGAAACTGAGGCTGAAGATGCCCACAGCCCTGCTCAGGACGCAGAGTGGTAGAACTGGAGCCCGAGTCTACACTGCCTTTCCGCGGGTCACACAGGAAATGCCCGTGGATTTTTACGAAGCCCCGTGAATGACTTCGGTGCTTACACACATGGTGGGAATTTGCACCATGCTGTGACTCCCCAAGGAACACGGCTGTTCGTCCGTTTGTGAATGCTGGACCCTGACGCAGGCTTGCTCCAAACAGTGCCAGCAAACATCCACTTTGTGCACGGCCGAGAACCACGTTAAAACCCTTTCTGCTCGGACTGCTGTGTCCTCCAGAGCATCCCAATGGCCAGTCGAGCTGTTTTGCCTCAGAGAGAGGGAGGGACTGTTGTCGCCTCAGGGCCCCCCTTCTCGGAAGGGAAAGGCCCCCTGGCGGATGACCATGTGACCCGATGCTCAACACCAGGTGTGGGAGAGGAGATGCGTCCCAGGATGCCTGCCCGTTGCCGGCGGGGTATTAATTAGCGTAATCACTCTGGAAAACAGTTTGACGTCTGCTCCTAAAGTCAAATATTCACGTGTTCTACCACAGACGTCCCACTCCCAGGTAGATGCCCAAAGGGAATTCTTGCGTATAAACAAACAGAGACAGACGTTAGTTCCCAGCCGCACTGTTCACCATACAGAAGCCTGGAAATAAAATGCCCATCGGTAGAAAACGGAAGAATTAACCGTGGTGTGGGCACGGAGTGGGGGTTTCACGGCAACCACAATGAGTAAATACAGGAAACACTCAGCGTGGCTTAACCGTAGTAGCATCGCATTAGTGAACGCCTGAGCCCACAGAGGTGACGTGCAGGAGCAGGCCACTGTTGTTAAGTTAACAGTGACGAAAATAAAGCATGTAATTTTAGGAAAAGCATATACAATACGTAAACAGGAGAACCAAAGAATGATGGACTGGATGGAGGATGAGGCAAGGGCGGGCGGGGCCCCTATAGCTTAGAGGCTGATACTTTTTGTCAAGATGCTAATTTTTGTTTTGAGTGACGGCTTCACAGGTAGTCATGATCTTATGAAAATAATCAAATAAACATATAACTAAAAGAAAGGGCTGTGTATTCTAATAAAATCTGTCACTGCTATAGAGCGAACTGAGTCCCTCTGCAAATTTGTATGTTGAGACCCTGACGCTCAGTGTGACTGCGTTTGGGGGCGGGGCTTTTAGGAGGTAAGTGGGGTTCCGTGCGTGACTGCACCGAGCACAGGCCGCGTGAGCTCACGTCCAGAAGGCGGCCGTCCGCAAGCCAGGAGGTGAGCCCTCACCACGGCCTGCAGGGTGCGGCGTCCAGCTCTGTGACCATGTCTGTTGTCTGCCGTCTGGGCCGCCCGGCGTGGGGTGCTGAGTCACGGCAGCCCGAGCTGACCGGGTGCGTGATCCAGACCTCGAGGGCGCGGTGGGAGGGACGTGAGGAGAAGGGAGAAGGGTGAATGAAGGACAGGTCGTCGCCGAGCTGGCCTCCGCTGTCCGGAGCTCCCCGCGGCCTCTGCCTGTTCTGCTCCTTCCTCCCGGGCGGACGCTCCCCCACAGGGTGGTGACTGTCAGCAGGCACCTGCTGGGGACACCAGGGTGCCCGGCCTTGGGCACAGCACCTCCCCTGGTCTGGCCGTGGTGGGAACGGCCAGCTTCTGGGCGACTCCAACCACAGAGGAGGCTGCTCAGAGCCGCGAGTTGCACTGTGGGTCCGACACAGGCACAGGGAGCCTCATTGGCTACTTGGGTCACACACTGTTCAGTGGCAGAGCTGGGATTTGCACCCAGCCCTGACCACGATGCTGTCCTGCCTGTGGGTGGAGGTAGAGGGTCCCTCCCTCTCGGGACAGCTGACAGCGGAGGCAGCTCGGTGCCAGGCCTCCTGTGGGAGACTGACGGCCCCTTTCCTGGTTCCTGGGCATGAAGACATGACACGGGGTTTTGAAGGTCAGAGTGGTTTTTGTGCTTGGTTTGGTTTCTTTGCTTTAATTTCTTGAAACTTGTCATATGCGCCTTTTTGGCAACTGCAGAAACGCGCTACGGGGGTTGTCTGTCCGTCTCCCAGTGGATGAGGCTCTGTGGCCCCGTTTTACGAGCGCAGCGGTGTGCACGCGGGTGAATGTGAAAGGAATAAAGAAGTCTCCGGAAGAGATCTAGGATGCACTCTGGAGCCACAGGTAGGGGACGGCAGGGACAGTCCCCGTGCCGTGTACGGCAGCCAGGAGGCTCACCCGTGGCTGTGCAAGGTGACACTCAGGCTCCGTAACACCCGGTGGGGCTGGGGGAGCCGCAGACCGGCACCTCCCGTTCTGCAGCATTGCAGCCGGGGACGCGGGGCACCCTCCCACTTCAACATGACTGAGCGTGTTGGACACGACATAAATCCACAAATCCGTCTGCAGGCAGCATCGAGCGGGCAGGCAGGAAGCAAAATCCTCGGAGGCAAACACCAAGGCAAAGCAGGCAGCAGAGACTCCAGCTCTGCAGCCGCAGCTGCTCGGCCAGCGTCCGCCAGCCCTGGGGACCTGCAGCCCGGACAGCGGGCGGGACCCAGGCCCACGCGAGGAGGGCTGCGTGGGAGCCTCCCCTACAAAGCCAGAACTCAGAGGGCTGCGTTCTCAGCAAAAGAATTAACTAGAGACAAACAATCACCCTTTGAGGGAGGGTCACAGGGAAACTTGCCCTGGCTGGGGGGTGCGAGGAGCCTCCTCTGAGAAATTGTGACCACGGTGTGAGCCGCACACAAGTTACCGACCTGAGTTTGTATAACTCGGGAGGGACCAAAATCCCACGTTAAGAATTGAGCAGCCCTGGCAGGTTGATGGCATCCCCACGTGCCTGTCAAGAACACAAATGAATTGTCTGGAAGAACATTTTCTCAGTCCAGGCCTCTGAGAATCCTCCCAGACAGGATTGCATCAGACGGGAGGTTATACTAAAAATTTGAGCTAAATAAATAGAAACCATAAGCCGCACGAGAGAGGCAGACACCAGCAATAAACGCAAACAAATATAAAAGACAAAAGAAAAGAGTTTGCAAAGCTTACCCCTATTGAAATCATCACAAACAGAATGTGAAGCTTAGCATGTTTCATGTTTACTTACTGAGTATTATTATTAGAAACAGCTCTGTCGCCCAGGCTGCAGTGCTGTGGTGCTACCATAGCTCACTGCAGCCTCAACTCCTGGGCTCAAGCGATCCTCCTGCTTCAGCCTCCCCAGTAGCTGGGACTACAGGTGCCGTCACCATGCCCAGCTTTTTGTATGTTCAGAGTAGTAAACACGAGACGGACGTATAGAATATATGAGCAAGAAATTTTAAAAAATTAAAAATGACGAGGCACATTTGGTATCTTTTGTTGTTTTGGTCGTAGTCCTGCTGACGGATGTGAGGTGATGTCGCCCTGTGGCTGGGATTTGCATCTCCCGGGGGGTCCGTGACACTGAGCACCTTTTCCTTCACCTGTTGGCCACCGTGGATCCTCTTTGGAAAAATATCTGTTCAGGTCTTTTGCCGTTTATCGATTGGGTCACTGTTGCTGCCGTTGTTGCTTTTGCTGCTCTATTGCATGACTTCCTTGTACACTTGGAACGCTGACCTCGCACCAGATACGTGTTCTGGGAAATACCATTTTCTACCCCAGCGGCTGCCCTTTCCTTCCGTAGCTGCGTGCCAGACTGTTTCCTGTCCTGTGCAGAAGCCTTTGGTGCAACGCAGTCCCCCTGTTTACTTTGTGGTTGTTTCTGGTGTGTCGGTCTCTCATCCGAAACATGATCGTCCCGACCAAGGTCGAGAAGCTCTTCCCTGCGTCTCCTTTCAGGAGTCTTACGGTTGGAGTCCTGCATTACGGTTTCATCCGTGTGAGCTCCTTGCTGTGCGTGTTGGAGGGTGCAGGTCCAATTCCGCTCTTTTGCACGTGGACATCCCGTTTTCCCAGCATCTCTTGCTAAAGGATTGTCCTGTTCCCGTTCTGGTTACTCGGCGCCTTTTTGAAAATCAGTCGACCGCGCACCTATGGCTTTGTTCTGGGCAACTGTTCTGTTCTGTGGGTCCGTGTGCTGTTTCTACCCTAGTGCCATGATGTTTTCGTGACTATAACTTTGTAATGTAGTTTGAAATCAGGAAACGTGGCTCCCCCAGCTGTGCTGTTCTTGCTTTGTCTATCTGGGGTCTTTTGTGCTTCCAGATGAATTCTAAGATTCTTTTTCCCTGTTTCTCCGAAGCACGTCACTGGAATTCTGATGGGAATGCGTTCGATCTGTACGTCGCTTTCAGTCGTGTGGTCATTTTGAAAAGTAACTAAATAGAACTTTGAGTGATTCAATGTTAAAACTTAGCAATTAATGAATTGAAGAGTAAAGTGGAAATAACTGAAGAGAGAATTTAGTGACCTGGAAGATAAATCTAAGAAATCACCCGGAATGTTCACAGGAAAGAAAGAAAAAGTACGAAAAGCGGCAGAAACACAGAGGGTGGAGGGAGAGGTGCTGACATGTGTCTGATCGGAGAGCCAGAGGGGGAGAATAGAAAGAAGGAGGAGGAAGCAACATTTGTGGAGATAATAGGGTTTTTTTTCCCAATTATTAACAAATCGTGGGGATAACAAGCGTTTTCAAAGCAGGACAACAACAAACTCCGTCAAATCACGGCTACGTTAAATTAAACCACAGCGCGTGAGGGCGCGAGGAAATCTCAGCAGCCGGAGACAGAACAGAGACAAGCGGGCGGGACTGGCGCGGGTCTCACGGCGGCAGGACTGGGTCCGGAAGATGGTGGAAACATCCGGAAAGCGCCAGGAAAGAAATAACTGCGATGCGTAGTAGCAGACCCAGCAAATTCAGTATTTCCAGAAACCACATTGAAACAAACAAAAGAAATGTTTTCAGAGGAATAAAACCAGGCCAGTTCCCACCGCAGACCCTACTGCGGGGATTCGGGGGGACAAGTTGACACCCAGGGCGGGAGCCCGGTCTCGGGGGGAATGTCGGAGGCAGGAGCAGCGGCGCTGAGCGGCCACCTCGGCCAACGTGGCTGCGCCAAGTAAACACGACCCGCGTCAGGATGACAGAAACGCTTGATTTCTGGCGGTAAAACGTTAACAGTTGGAACTAGGGTGGTACCCTGGGAGTTGCGACCGAGGTAACGTGCTTTGAGGACTTTGTGCTGTTCGGGCAGAAGATAAGACGGGATTAGCATCAGTCTTTGCTCAGTACGTGAGTTAAAATTTGCAGGGTGACGGTGAGAAACATAGAGAGGGCATTGGTGAGGTCGTGGGAAACAGGGCCCCTGGGGAGGTGGGTGGCGTGAGATCCCAGGGTGCCTCTGCGGGGGGTGGGAGGTGCCTGCACTGCGGACCTGCCCGCAAGGCGCGGAACAGGCCCCGAGGCCTGCAGAGGGTGCCCAGGGGGAGACGCAAGCCCCGTGCACAGAAGCTTCCAGCACCGGACGCCCGCGCTGTCCAACCGGACGTGCTTCTAGCGTCTGTAACGGTGTTGCCTTCCTCACCCTGAGGACGTAGCTGCATTTTCTTTTCTGACGTAACAGCAATTGTTGCGAGTTACTCTGAAGCAAAAATCACAAGTCCCCGAGCTGCCAGACAAGATGCTCCGAAAGCAGAGGTTCTGCTCTCGCAGGCGGATGCAGGATGCGTCCGACCACCCCCCTGCTGCTCTTCTGTGCCGGCGACCGCGTCACAGAGACCGCGGTGAGCTTTATGGTTTGAGGTTAGTCAACTTCGGGGACCGTCCTTCTCTGCCTCCTTCTGTTAGAACTGTCAGTGACGAGAAAGAAAGGAAATTTGACATGGTAATAATCTCTCGCAGACCAGCGAGAGCAAGTCTGGAAAGGATTTTTCTTTATTCCTATGATTAGAATCCGTCGTCTTCATTTCTGGACCCGGACGTGGAATGTTGAACCCTCAGGGTGGCATTCTGCAGAAACTAGACCTCTTTTGTATTCAGCCAAGAGCTAATCATCTTTAATTATTTTCAGAATTAATTTTCTCCCTAGAAATATTATTTACTCCTTCATACATCAAGCTGTCAATACAAGTGATTTGGAAACCGGAGAATTCAATGAGTGCTAGCTTGGGGGAAACGAGAGATGGAATTACGTGAACACGGAGTGATTTCTGCGTTTGAGGCAGTCAGCCGCACCGGGATTTCAAATCCAACGTGGGCGAGTTTCTGGGAAATGTTTCCTCTGGTCAGAAGTGATGTTTTCATCGTTGACCACTAAGACTCCACCTACCTACAAGGATTTTATATATTTGAGGATACATTCTTCTCCATAAAATGGGGTGGCACCGGTGATATCGTAGAGGGTGGTTATTGAGATTAAGCTAATATAAATGGAAAAGATGGTCAAATTTTAAGTATCTAGTAACATATATAAATCTATTTTTAATATACAAACCTTGAGCCAACTAAGTCTTTATTTTCAGTCCCCCTGCCATCAAATCATTATCTGGCTCCAAGTAGTATCTGGCTTCTTTGTCACGTGAGCGCAATCTGCCACGAGGCACCTGGGGCCTGTCGGTGGGGGCTGCGGGCGTCCCTGCGAGGGGGGAGCTGCTTCACAAGTGGCGGGTGACTTTCGGCACCCACTGGCCCCAGAGCAGCCCGAGAAGAGTGGCGTGGCAGACCCGCAGGGCCGGGGAGCGAGGGGCGTCCAGAAGGTGGCCGGGACCAGAGACTGTGGTCTCAGTGCTCCCAGGACCCCGGACCGCAGGCGACTGGGAGAGCAGCCCACCGCAGAGCTGAGCAGCAGCACAGAGGACCACATCTGGGGGTGCCACAGGCCTGCAGCCCCCAGCCCCAGCCAGAGGACGGGGGAGGGGGAGATCAGATGCTCCCCAGCAACGTGGAGACCAGACAGGGCTCGAACACTCGTGGTGAGGCCAAGGCTGCCACCACCCACCTCTGTGACTGGAGGGTCAGAAATTGGGGGTCAGCGAACACCTACGTGTGTGTTTGTTTCATGTCTGTGACCTTGTTTCCACTACTTTGCAAGGGAAGAGCTCTGGGGAAGGTCCAGCCTCACCATGACCATATGTGCGGAAAGTGCCCAGGGCGCAGGGGAACGAGTTGGCTGTGGGCTTGGGAGGGGGCGCGTCAGGGATGGGTGAGCTGCAGGGGGCCACTGACACCATAGAAGGTCCCCAACTCCCCCTCCTGCAGGGCCCCATGCAGAGCCCACCCTGAGGCCAGGGAGCCCGGCCCACCCCTGGAGCTCCCACCTGCAGGCCTGCGTCTGGGCCGTCTGGGGCGGAGCCGGGCAGGACAAGCACAGTCCTGTCCCTCAGAGCACACAGGGCCTGCGCCTGTTTCCCCCAGACTCCTGTCCCCGTGCCCTGCTCCCCACCAGCCTTAGGCCGTGGCGCAGGTCTTTCTCAAGTGTCCTCCACGAGCACGGCACCGAGAGCCTGAGTGCACCTCCGCAGACTGCCCCGAACTGAGACGGGGACCCTGGAGCCCACGCTTCCGGATGCTGCACCTGCTTGAGAGGACCCAGGGAACCCGGGAACCTGTTCATGAGGGCGGAGGTTCGGGAGCAGAATTCTTTTCTGGAACCTGGTGCCAAGCAGGCTTGGCCACAACCCGGGGCCCAAGCACCGAGACCAAAGGTGAGATCAGAGCTCCAGAGCGCGGGCAGCGATGCCGGCTTTGTGAGGCCGCCTGTCCTCCGCTCCCGTCTCGCCCACAGCTGAGACCCCACTCAGCACCCCTGCAATGCAGGACCTGAAATTCAGGCCGGGGACTTCGTGACACCCAGAACCAGGAGGCCTGCGGGGGCCCGGCGGTGAGCTCCCTCCCGAGTCTGCCCACGGGCAGCGTCTCCTCGCCCGCCGACCCCTCATCCCACAGGCCACATGCAGCCCCTGCGTGTCCTGGGCAGTGGGTTTCAGGGCCCGGCCGCCCACAAATCACTCAGACAAGCCAGTCGTAGGCTACTGCGGGAACCAGGGACAGCTCCCCCTCTGCTTCCTACAGAGCCTGCCTCCCACGGCCTGCAGGCCACTCTGCTCCACCTGCGTCCTCCACGGGGCCTCTGTGGTGAGCAGGGCCCTCTTTCCTGGGCATGGGTGTGTTTGACTAATAAATCACCATTGATCTCACGCATCCTGGGTCATAGGTCGTGTCATCTGCCGTCCCCATGACCCTAAGGCAGACATTCCTCCTTTGCCAGAGGGGTGAAGGGGGCATGCACGTGGCCCGCCTGCCACCAGCCTTCCCTCCCCCTCCGTCAGGCTCTCCCGAGGCAAGAATAGTGGAAGCAGCTCACGCCGGCACTTTGGAGAGTGACGACCTCTCTTTGCTGCTCTGCTCCGGTGGATGAATGGGCTGCTGTCTTGTCCCCAGCCCAGCACACATTTCCTGCTCTTATTCTGGAGACAGGGCCTCATTTGCTTCCCAGGCTGAGTTCTCTGCCCGGACAAACTGGCCCCGAGCTGAAGCACCCCCAGCATCAGTCTGCACCTGCAACCCGTGCACGGGGCCGTCCCCTGGACCCCGGCCCGAGGGCGAGGTGTCCGCCCTGTCGTCATACCTGCCAGGTCACCTGCGCCTAGCTCTATGTCTGGGAGACACCTGCCCCTGGAACACCAGCTGTCAAACTGCCCACCTGAGGCTGGTCATTGTACGGGCCCAGTTCTAACCAGCCGTCTGCAGCCCTGACCTCTGGAACCCACACCTCCTCCAGGACGCGTGTCCCCTGGGGCACCCGCATCTTGGCGCCCAGCAGCGTGTCCACCCTGCCGCCGTTCACGGGCTCTGCCCGCACCGCGCAGGCCGCCCTGAGCCGCGCCCGCCTGCGGCTCCTGCTCCCCGTGATGAGCACAGGTGGGTACCCGCCCGGAGCCCACGTGCCCCTCTCGGCCGACTCCCTGCGAGTCCGTGCGTGCGTGCAAGGGAGAGACGTGTGATTTCTCCAGCTAAGAATCAATGTAACTGAGACTTTTATTCTCGAAAGTGTTTTCTTAAGTAAATAACTGCTAAGCCTAGCAAAATACCATGGGTATCTTGGCTTCGACTTGTTTCATTCAGAAAAATGGTACCTAGTTTCCTGCTACTCAGGGGCTGGTCTGGTCACCTTTCCTCATGAACAGCAAACACACAGCCAGCCGTTTGTCCAACGCTCTCTCCATGACACTGTTATGAAAAACATGTGCTTGTTTACAATTCGGGGCAGTTACAAATGCAGCTGCTGTGAACACGTGAATACAAGTTTTTTTAATGAACGTAAGTTTTCTTATTCTCGAAGACAAGTGCCCGAGTGTGGTTACTGTGTTATAGAATAAACATGTGTTTAACTTTGTAAGAAACTGGCAAACTGGCATCTTGAGTGGATACAGCGTCTTGCATCCCCACCGCGAGGTGTGGGAGCTCCATTTGGTCCGCATCCTGTCAATGTTCTTTGTTTTAACCACTCTAACAGGCGTGTAGGATTATCTCGTTTCAGACCCTATGTGTGTGTCCCGGTGATAACTGGCGTTCGCATCCTCCATGTGCCGCTTTGCCCTCCGACTCTCTAAGGAAGAGGCAGCGGTGGGTATTTGGTGCGGTGTCCGTTCAAGTCTTTTGCCAATTTGCTAATTGGATGGTTTGATTTCTCATTGTTGTCTTCAGAGAGTTTTTATAGATGTTAGGTACGAGTCCTGTCAGACGTGAGATTTGCTAATATTTTCCTCATTCTCTTAATAGAACCTTTCACAGAGCAAATAGGTTTACTTTTAACAAAGTCTGGTTTATCGACAGTACTTGCATGGATTGTGTCTCGGTGTCGTGCCCAATAACTCTTTGCCTAAGACTAGGCCAAGAAAGCCTCCTCTTATGTTTTCTTCTAAGAGTGCCATAGTTTCACACTTTCCATCTAGATCTATGACCCATTTCGAGCTCATTTTTGTGCAGGGCATGAAGCACTGGCTGTTTCTCAGAAAGCTTTGCCTCCTGATATAACAGAGAACCACTACAGGTGGCCCGATGCCACCTCCCTTCCTCTTTCAGTTCTAGGCATCATTGTGATGACGCGATGCCAGGAGCTGTAGCAGCTATTTTGAGATCATGAAGTAAAATGTTTCAGGATGAGAAAAAATGTGACAATAATGGAGTAACAACAGAAAAGAGTCACCAGACCAAGCTTGAGACCTGATACCTCCAGATGTCCTGTCCAGTAAATGATAAATGTCCTTATTCTTCAAGATCTTGTCAGGGTTTTCTCTTCCTTGCAGTTTGGTGCATAGGAATAGCTGCCCATCTCAGTCAACAAGGTCTTGGTGTGCACGGACTACTCATCACCTTCTGGTCCCAGAGTCCACACTCCGAGCCCAACAGGGAATGGAGGACACTTCTCTTGTGCATTTCCCAGCAAACCCAGCTGACGGGGGAGTCAGCCCCAGCTGTGAGGAGTGAGGTGAACATCCACAGCTTGACAGTGGTCTCACCACTGATCAAACTCCCAAATTCAAGGGTCCACCTCTGTTTTACACAACTGTGAGAACTTCACATGTTTAGGTTATGTTCAGGTTGCACTGGGTCAGGCTGACAGACCAGCAGAGCCATCAAAAACGAACCCACCATGAAACACATGGACTTTCCCGAAGAGGTCACTGCACCTGTCACTAGAATAATAATAGATTTTCGAAGGATCTAATGTGGGCTCTTTGTAATCAGGCTGCAGCTCCAGAGACGCTGATCTGAGTTCACCGCGTGGTTAATTGTGGCTAACAGGAAAGCTGTGGACGCATGCCAATATTTGTGCAGAGAGCAAAGCTGCCCAGGGACCGCCCCTGGGGACTGCAGCTCAGCGTGGCCAGCGTCCAAAGACGGCAGGCCCTGCTTGCACAGGGCAATTTAGGTTGCAGTGCAGATTGGACGGAAATACATCTTGAATGTTGATGTTAATGGTGTCAAAGGTTCATCATCAGACTCCACGCTCCTAATTTGAGACCCAGTGGTGTGTCTGTGCGGAAGGACGGGTGGGAGGTCAGAGCCTGTCATCCTGGCGGGGGGCTAATGGCTCAGCTGTTCACCTTTCTGGCATCGGGAGAGCTCCGTGTGGGCGTCAGGATGTGAGAACATCAAATGCGTAAGATGCAGGCTGGCAAATCCCCTAAAAGCCCAGAGCTTGCAAAATCGCACAGCTGCTGGGCTGGCCTGGTGTCCCCAGAAGCAATGCTGGACATGGGACTTGTGCCCGGCTGATGTCCTGGGGGCCCCTCTCAGCAAGTGGGACGGTGGGTCGTCCTGGGGAGGCTGGGGGACATGTGTTCCTGTCGGGAGTGTCTGGGGCGTCCCCTGAGTGCAGCCTGCGCTGCTCCGACCCCCTTGCTCTGCACATCAGGCCAACTCTGTCTGGACTCAGCTTCTCCAGCGTCCTTGCGCCATCCCAGGGAGGGCTGACCCCAGGCCATGGGGGTCCTCATCTGCCACTCATTTGGGGACCCCCGTCCTTGGCTGGCCCCTTCCTGGTCCAGGTGGCTTGTATGTCGGGGTCCCCAACTCTCATCCCCGAGGGGTCTGGGCCCCCACATCCTCATCAGGCTGGGGCTGCTGCACCTGCCACGGAGAGTCAGTGCCAGAGCCCCGCAGCGCCGGGAACGCCTCCTGCATCCTGGTGGATTCCCGCCAACTAGAGGCTGGCAGAGTGTCAAGCAAGGACAGTCGAGAAAGACGGTGAAATACGACCAGCCATTAGTTTAAATGCGAGAATGAGCAGGGATGTGAGGGAGGAGCGTCCCACCCTCCCCGGAGGTCCCATTAGTGCGCGTGGGCAGCCGCGTTCAAAGCAGAACAGAGATGGGAGGAAGCATCCGTCCTCTGCTCATCCACGGACCTTTCGGAGCCCAGAACAGAGCTCCACCTGGCGCCCTCGGGCAGCCTTGGCGGCTCCCTCGCTCTGGGTGGCAGGTGCGGAGCAGGGAGCAGGCGGAGGAGGAAGGTGGAGGGGACACCAGAGCCCCAGGCACAGTGACAGCACTGCCCCATCCAGATGAGACAGGGACAGCAGAGGGCTTAAAGCCAGAAGGTGGAGACGCAAATGCCAGGCCCACGGGCAGGGAGGGACCTGGGGCCTGATGTGCCCCCAGCCCTCAGCCCCACAAAACGTCCCTTACGCGCAGACCACAGCGCATTTCCTGACCAAGCCCGAGGTGGCCTCTGAGGCTTCCCCGACGCAGGGCGGGTCACTCAGAGTGGGCAGAACCGAATGGACGTGCTTCGCCTGCCCGAGTCCCCGGGGCGCTACCAGAGCTTTGGGTAGAGGCACCGTCTAAGTGGTGCTCAGTGAGACCAGCCAGGCTGGAGGGGGCGCAGATGAAGAGGGACAGTGGCCAGGGGTGTGCTGAGGCCAGGACTGGGACGTGCTGCCGCAACGGGAGGACGGAGGCATGTGACAGGGCGGGCTGCGGTCCCCCACGCTTGCCGGCCACCGGCCGGCAGCCACCTCTCCCTCCCGCTCAGGGCAGCAGAGCATCTGAAGGGCTGGGCCAAGGCTTCCGGGGAGCATGGAGGCTGATTGAAGCCCGCCCCCCATGCCATGCCGCCCTCCTTCCTCCATTATGTGTAGAAGGGACGGGCTTGCCAGTCCCTCCCGCTGTGACAGATGGTGGCCTGGGCCTCAGTGGTGCCCTGCCGTGCCCTCCACCTGGGGGGTCTTCCTGGGAGCAGGGAACTTGACTGCTGGCCCTGGCGGGGCCTCCCCACTGACTGCTCTGCCTTCCCCCGTAGGGGATGTGGTGTGCAGAAGGACTGTCCCTCAGTGTCACTGCTCCACAGGAGCCAGGGCTGCGAGGCTCCCTCCTGCCCAGGGCCCATGCGCTGTCCCGAGGCTGGGGGGAGCCAGGGCCGGTGGCTCCCAGATGCCATCACTTGTCTTAGCCAGCCCCTGCCGCTGGGGCCACAGGTTAGGGTCTGGTACCTCAAACAGCATCATTTCAAAGGGGTGTCAGCAGCCTTGCAGGGGCCTGCTGAGTCCTTCCCCTGGCCTTGGGTGCCGCACGCTGGGACAGATCCCTCGGAGCTCATGTCTCCTGCAGGGGAAGGAATCTCCAGGGGCAAGGAAGGGGACTGGGGCGGCCAGGCAGGGCCTCAGCCTCCCCGTGAGCTGCACACCACCCCTCAGGGGTTTGGCCAGCACAGGCGAGGGAGGACGTGGACCCGCACCTGTCCCCTGCCCCGTTTGCCCATGAAGCCACAGGCACGTCCCAGCTTCCATGGGGCACCAGTAGGTACAAGGTTCTCTATCTCCATGGCAACAAGAGCAGATGTTTTCATTCCTCTTCACCCTGGCGGAGCGTGAGTGTGGGGGCAGCTGGGCTCCTTCTGACCGCTGGCGCTTGATACTGCGTTAATTACAGCTCTGGGAAGGGGCCGTAGGACCAGGGGAGGACAGCCAACAGCTGGGCAGAGCCCTGTGAGCCTGGCCTGCCATGGGGGCTGGTGACTCCAGTGTCCTTGGATCACATCAGGTAACCAGCTTCTAGGAGAGTCCCAGGATGGATGGGTCTGCCCTCCCACCCCCTGCCCCGGGACTGAGGGCCCCACGGTGCCCAAGGACCCTGCCCAGGTCCAGAGCAGGCCAGGGCGCCAGCCTGGGGAAGGCAGGGGGGTTTCCCAGCCCAGATGGTTCTATTGGCCTACGGCAACCTCGCCTGCATCTCCCTGGAGAGAGAAGAGGGGAGGGGGGAGGGAGCGGGGATCCTTGTGGTGAGTCCCGCCCTCCACCCTCGGTGCCTCAGCTGACCTGCGGAGGTACGGCTTACAGATGAGAACTTCCTCCGTTATAAAAATTCTACAGAAACAACTGATAAATAAGGGAACAGGGAGAGTCATAACTGAATATGCGACTAGGAAAACAGAGCACGGTTTCTACTTGTGTAAATGCACACGCGTCGCGCCTGCTCTGTCCCGTGTGTGCAGACTCACTGTGGACACGGACCCCAGGCGACCCGGCTTCGGCGGGGCCTGCTCCGCCTCCGTGCTGTCTACGTTCAGACAGGACAGACAAACTTCAACCATAAAATGCACATTAAATTAATTAGTAACCTCATAAAACTATGCAAAGGGGCATAGATTCTCTGTGGCTTTTTTCTCTTTGCTTATTCAATTTTACCTGTGAAACAGCAAGATCCGTCACAGATCAGCCCCAAGTTACCACGAAGCCCTAGTAAATCTGCATTTTTTCCCTATTTGCTCTAAGGCCCATGTCAGCCTGGGTACACATCCAAGAGAAATGAATTTGACTCCAAAAGGCCCAGAGTGTAACATAAATACTCACAGACAGCTTTCTTCAGGGCCTGGGAAGAGAAATCCCACGGATTTCTCCCACGGGCGAGACACAGCAAAATTGTCCCCAAATTCTCTTCACCATCAATGTCCCTGTAATCCTGAGCAACACGGGCAGCTTCCCCCAAAGCCCCTTTCAGACACACGCACACGCATGCACATGCACACACACGGACACACACGCATGCACACGCCTCTTCTGAATGCTGTTTCCTCCCAAACTTGTTCTTCTCCTCTTTACTCCCCAAACTTCTTGGCCCCACCCAGGAGCACTTGGCACACAGTGGTCCCTGTCATATCACAACGGGGCTTCACTGTGACTCCAGAGTCTCATGGGAAGAGCAGAGGGGGCTTCTGGCAGACCCACCCAAGCAGGAACGGTGCTGGCGTGACGGGCCTCCAGGATGTCCCCAGTCCCTCCTTGTCCCTGGAAGCCCTGTCACCCCCGGCTGGGGCAGGAGGGCACTCCGTGCGGTGGTTGTCACTGCGTCCTGGGCTCAGGGTCTGGCCGTTCAGCAGCCTCCCCGGGTGTGGAGCCAGCACTGGGCTCCTCCCTGGGTGGACGGGCAGAGAATTCTGGAGAACCGCCTGGGCAGATGGAGGGGCTGGTCAGGGACGCCAGAGGAGACAGAGGACAGTGAGGTCACGCAGGTGCGGGGAGCGGTTGCAGAGGGAAAAGCGTGGGCACGGGCCTGCGGAAGCTCCGCTGGGGCTCCAGGGGCGTGAGCTCATGCAACAAGGAGGGGCCGTCGCTGCTGTGGGCGCCTGCACCCCCAACCGCCCCTGCCCAGAGCCGCCAAGGGCGTGGAAGCAGCCCTGGCCTGTCCCCAGCCCGCAGGGGCTCTGCACCGCCCTCTGGGGTGCAGTGTTTGCCGGCGGGCTTGGCCTCGCACACCTGTTTGCTGGGGAAGGGGGAGCCTGCATATTATTTCATCACAGTCAGCGAGCTATGTCATCAACCTCGGCGCAACAGCCAGGCAGGCACTAGATCTGTTTACAATGTGTCTGCAAAGAAAATGTAACCTCAGTTTGTTCTGTCCTCAACCCCAAAGGGTTAGTCCAACGCAGACCAGGTGGGTGCTGGGCCTGGGTGGGGGCAGGGAGCCCCTGAAGAACACGGCTGGCTGGAAAGCGCCCAGCAGGGAGGGGGCCACCTGCCTTGGGGCTAAAGGTTTGCCTGCAGCTTCCTTCCCTGTGGGAGCATCTTTATCTGATCAGCGTCCCCATTCAACAAAATACTCCTGCAGATGCTGCAGTTACAGTGGTAGATAAAAGGGACCCGGCCATGTCAATTAGCTCATCCCTGCAGGTACCTGGTGGGTGGAGTCCCAGCACCTCACACTGGGAGGCCCCGTGTGCTTTTCATACACTTGACCATCTGATCTTACAGGAAATGACTTGGTGGGTGGGGCTCACAGGTGCAGTGGGCCGGGTGCAGAGACGTGGGGCCGGGCACACAGGTGTAGTGGGCCGGGTGCAGAGACGTGGGGGCGGGCACACAGGTGTAGTGGGCCGGGTGCAGAGACGTGGGGGCGGGCACACAGGTGCAGTGGGCTGGGTGCAGAGACGTGAGGGTGGGGCACACAGGTGTAGTGGGCCGGGTGCAGAGATGTGGGGCTGGGGCACACAGGTGTAGTGGGCCAGGTGCAGAGACACATTGTAAACAGATCTGGTGCCTGGCTGTTGCGCCGAGGTTGATGACATAGCTCACTGACTGTGATGAAATAATATGCAGGCTCCCCCTTCCCCACAAACAGGTGTGCAAGGCCAAGCCCACGGGCAAACACTGCGCCCCAGAGGGCGGTGCAGAGCACCTGCGGGCTGGGGACAGGCCAGGGCTGCTCCCATGCCCTTGGCGGCTCTAGGCAGGGGCGGTTGGGGGTGCAGGTGCCCACTGTAGCGATGGCCCCTCCTTGTTGCATGAGCTCCCTGGGGGTGCGGCTCACTGGTGTAGAGGGCCGCGTGCAGCGACGTGGGGGCGGGGCTCACTGGTGTAGTGGGCCGGGTGCAGAGACGTGGGGGTGGGCCAACAGGGTGAGTTGGCCCTGTTCAAAAACGTAAGGGCACACGTCTCAACTCCAGTCACCCGGGTCAATTAAAGTTTGGGAGTGACCACACTTCTACTT